>APFE031220657.1:76945-104070 GCA_000404065.3 Pinus taeda | reverse complement strand
TAGAGACTCCCTTCCGGTACCTTGGAGCCTGCATGCCTCAATGGCAGGTTCTTCGTGTTCGACGCGAGGTTTTCATCATTGGCCTTCGATCGGATGACTCTACGGGTGTTCGACACCGACCCATTTATTCGCACACCGTAGATTGTACCTATAGTACCTTGAGGGCCATTGTCATTATTGGTGGTACCTCTCGCGTCTGTTAACAACTTTCATCATTGGTTGGTAATCAGATGATGTTCATGCATGTTCGAATTCAACTCACATGTTCACATGCTTGAACTTGTACTTCTGTTCGGGTCGAGGTGGAGTGCAAGACCCTGGATTGTGTCTGTTGTAATCCAGGCGTGATTTTTGATACATGACTCATTCATTGGATGGCTGCGACCATACTTGAGTCAATTCATTGATCCTAACCAGATGGTTGCGTCCATACTACGGATCTAGATTATCATGTACTCTCTTATGGATGGCTGCGACCATACCACATACATCATGTATTTTAACTATCAATTGTATCTCTCAATGCAGATTCTCGGCGGAAGCTATATATGTTCTTGTAAAGCATTTCACCCCTCTCTCTCTCTCGGGCCTCATGCTTTAGGGGGCATCTGTTACATAGTAATTTGTCGCCGTTGGTCATCGTCCCTGTTACCCTTGTTTTCGTATATTGGAGGACACATTTCGGGACCTGTGAGCAGTGACATAACCTAAAAACATTTGCATTATGTTCCCCTAAGTATGTACTTCATGTTCCCTGAAGACACCTTTTGCAAATTGTCCCTGAAAAGTGCCCTTTTTCCATTGGCGCAGATACACAGTGTCTTACCCGCACCAATGACTCAGATCCTCAAAAGGGGGCGCGCCCATTGGCGCTCTGTCCTAGAGCAACACCCGCGCCAACTAAGTTTAGTAATGATTTTTGGCTAGCGCGCACCCATATGTTTTCCTCTCTTATCATGAAGTTCCTTGAGGGAAAAATCCTCATGATAGAGGTCGAGAGTCATCCTTTATCCATGACAACTATCCTCAGTAGCTTTTCAGGGATAATGCCAATCCACAATGGGCGTCCTGGTACATTGTATCTTCCTCCCTTCTCCATCTATAAATGACTGTCCTCATGCATTAGACAATAGAGTTTTGCTAGAGTCTTTGTGAGTGCTGAAGTAATGCTAGAGTGATAGTGAGAATTGTGAAGCATAGGGAGGTTATGCTGCCAGAATCCTGAGAGAGAGAAGGTCTTTTGCAAGGCGTACTTAGCTGCTCGCCCAGTCAGAGAATAGGTTCAACGTCAGAACCTTGGTTGTATCTTTCTCTGCTTTTATTTATTAATAGACGACTATCATTATGGTTCCACTCCTGTTGTCTTTATAATGATGATTGAGTTATATCTTTTCTGACTGATATATAGTTGCATCTATTGGATTTTATGCTTGTATTTGTGTCGTTCTTTGCATGTGCAGGTGTCCATTCACGAGGATCGTGGGGATTGTGACCAGCCGGAGCAAAGGAACGGGAGCGACGATTCTTCTACAAGTACTAGCGTTGGAATCCAGGTAGGCCATCATCATCGATCTCTGATTTGCAATTAGGAACCTGCGTGTTATCGTTGTGTGATTGTTGCTAGACCTGTGTTGGGCTAGTGGGATCGCCTCTGTCCGCAGAGGGGATTTACCTGTTCAATAACTAGTATTCCATGATTAGGCATAGAACATAATGATGTTTGCAGCGTGTGTACACTTGGAAAGTATGCTAAGGTAACATTCGTGAGGAGTGACAGTAAATCAGTTGGTGTGTCACAACTTATACACTTAGATAGTAGTGGTGTTATGCCCTCTAGATTTCTAGGTGGGTATGAGTACTTCATCACTTTCATTGATGACCATTCCAAGAAAACCTAGATCTATTTCTTGAAGACCAAGGATGAGGTCTTCAATCGCTTCAAGGCGTTTAAGGCTCTATTAGAGGTGAGTACATAAAAAATGACTTCACGGGTTTCTGTGCAATCAAAGTCACTAGGAGAGAGTCGATAGCTCCATACAATCCACAACAAAATGTGGTAATGGAGCGCAAAAATATATCTATAGTTGGGGCTACAAAGGCAATATTATATGACTAGGATTTTTGCAAGTTTCTATGGTAGAGGCATGTAATACAACTATGTATATATATAGAAAAAGGTTCCTCAACAATCATTGGGGAAGATAACACCAAAATAAGTCTTGTTAAGGAAGAAGCTAGGAGTCAGTCACTTCAGGATCTTTGGCAGCATAACTCATTTCCATATACTAGATGAGAATCACATTGAGTTGGATCAGAATACAAAGAAAATGTTTTCCATTGTGTATAAAGAAACCCTGAAGGCATACATGATCTACATTCCTAACAACATGAATATTATCATGAGGCAAGACGTAAAGTTTATGGAAGACAAAGCATTTAATAAATCTCACGAGTCTCCAATAGGTGATCATAATGGGCCAACAAAAACTCCATTAGTCCAACAATAGGGGCAATTGTAGGGACAATTTCATGGATAGTCACATGGATCTAGTACAATACGAGTACCAACACATCCTTAGGTGTAGTATATCTAATGAGTTCACATCAAATGGAGTAGCATAGGCAGGATGAGGATCTAGACAATCCTCCCACGACTAGTGATCAGACCAGCACCAAAGTTCATCAAACATTGAGAGATGCAGAGGAGTTCATTAGAGATCCTAGGCTAAACAAGGGAGAACACAATCATCTAGACATGTACCAATAAGTGGGGGCACAAAATGCAAAAAATTCCAACTATCAGGAGGTCACACAACATCAAGTGTATATAGATGCCATGGTGGAAGTGTGTAGCTCCATCTTGATGAATGATGTTTAGGAGGTAGTGCCAAGGCCTATGAAGAGGTCAGTTGTGGGCTCTCGGTGGATCTATAAGATCAAGTACACTGCAGATGGACATATGGAGAAGTACAAGGCTAGGTTTGTGGAAAAGGGGTATGCACAAAAGGAAGGCATAGATCATGAGGATACCTTTGCGCCAGTTGGCAGATATACTTCTATCCGGTTGGTAATATCTCATGCAGCACAAAGAATGATTGGAAATAGTACAATATCACATAGTGCAATTCCAGTAGCACTGTAGATGCATTATTGTTCAGCTACAGTGGCAACAGATGAATCAAAGTATGTGTGATAGCTTGATGAACACTTACAGGATGTTACAGGTGTCAAACACCAACAATGCCAGGGAAGATGTTATAGGAGAACGATAATACAACACCTTCCTCATTAAGAGGGAGTGTTAGTTTTTGTAGCATCAGACAGGTGTTTGAACCTCGATTTGTGTTAGAAAAGTTAAGAATACGAAGTATCCATAACCCATAAAAGGTTTTGCGAGATAAGCTTGCGAAAGATTTAATTAAATTAATTAACCATCATTTAAATTTTTCCTATGTTAAACTTAGGAAAACTGGTTTATTAATAGTAATTAATTAAGGAAAAGTGAGAATGTTCTAGAAACTCACTCGAATTGATTTTGAGATGATCTTAGCCATTGATGGAGATATAATCATGGTCGTTGGTTCACCAACAAGAGATTATAAGAGATGGTTGACGAGGATGGAGATAGACAGATCATGCATGTAAGCTCCTTGGCAAATCGAGCTATCCAGCTACAAGGATCAAGCGAGGAAGAAGAGTTCAAACCAGAAAGGACACAGACACAAGAGGGAGTAGAGATAGAAATTTTGATGGATTTATAGTGTCGAAGAGTCAACGACAAGAGGGTTGAATTATTTCTTAGTGAGGTCGCGCAGGGACTATGCAAGAAGCTTCAGAGGGTAGTTTAATTTAGCTAGACTAAAGGTCGATTTAGATGCGAGTGGTTGAAAGAGGTTCTTGGAGGCCAAGCAAGTCACCTCCAATGGTTGAGTTGGGAAAAACGACAACAAAAGAGTAGTTATTGAAGGTCGTGTGATTAGATCTTGTGTAGAGGCAGCCCAGAGGTTGACACAAGGGTTTTGAGTAGCCCAATGGGATGTGTTTGGAGTTGGGATGTGTCGAGTGAGACAAATTTCCTCACTATAGTTTTATCCATATTATTTTTCTTTGGATTGCCAGTTCAGCATCCAAATATTGTACTCATATTTACTATTTCATAATAAAATAAACCCTCATCTGCTACACCGATTTTCCCAATTGGGTTTTTTCGGAATTTTGTTCGAAAATATTAGTGTTTATTTTATTGTGTATGTGCGTTATTTTCTCAGCTTCTAGTTTATTTTCCATATTGTATTTTAATTTTGGTGAAGATTGCAATTGTGATTTTATCGACACATGCATGGGTTCCTTTAATGATATGGGGCACTCATGGGCCTTAGGAACCAATGTGATGACCATAATGATAAGGGGTATAAGTCATGTTTTGCTTTTTCGCGTGTGTTATATTAACTATCACGACTATATTTTGCATTTTATGATTTTCTTTTTTAGTTTCTTTTTTGTGGCCATTTTTTAGCTGCATAAACCTCTGGGACAACGTTTCTATTCCCAACCCATATATGTTGACAAGGGGAGGTAGAGTGATAGTGTCATGTGGACCCATAGAAGGAAAATGATAAAATAGGGATTGTAATGTGTAGAGGGGAGTTAAAAATGTGGAACGGGAAAATGGGACCACACTACCAAAATCTAGGTTTTCCAGACAATGCCCTTCCTAAAGCCATAGGCCAATAAGGGATATCCCTCAGGACTAGGATTGAATATTAAAACCCCATTTAAGGTGAGGGAACAAAGTCATGATCAAAGCCCTTCTTTCTTCTGAGTCACCCAATAATCCATGCCTAAATGCCCAAATGAAAAAACTAACATAAGCACTCGATTGCACCATGAAAAGTATATCTTTTGGGTTGGATTACCCACCTTCTAGCATATGCTCCCGATACATGAGTGAGGAAACATACAATTGATGCAGGGAACAAAGATAAAGCGACACATTACATTGGCTATGAAGTGGTTTTTAGGGGCGACTAGCTGTTATCTGGAAGAAAATTAATAGGAGAGACACTCTCCTAGGGGTACCCACTTTTGGTGGGTGACATTTGGCCCCAACTGGGACATGAGCTCACTGTAGAGCACATGATCCATGCACTGAAATGGGGAGGTCATGATAACTCCAAAAATCTGCTGAGGTGTAAACCCATGTCATGAACACCACAAAACAACTATTCAAAGCATGTGCATTGGGCGTATTTATATCACCGATGTTTTTCATCAAATAATAAATTCATATAGAAAAATAAATATATTCTAAGATGCAAGTCTAATCTAAAATGCAATCTATTCTAGCATGAAAACATGATATGATTATAGTGGTTGTACAAACTCAATATGCAATGCATCCTACACTTCCATGCATGCCATATTATACAAGTGTTAAGTATAGTCGCACAACCAATGTAACCAGTATATTAACAAATCAATATAATCCCCATTTTTCTTATGATTAGTAAAGACACGGGACAAGAAAAAACACAATAATTCATGATAGAGCTATATACCATGTAATATGGGTGGGAGGTGGGAAAAATAGAAACACAGTTTATGAAAAGGATACATGGATGCAATGGAAAAATGGGAATCATTCTCACACCATTGAGTCACTCCAAGTTTGAATAGAGAGAAGCGGAACCCAAACTCAAGCATTCCCTCCCAAATTTCCCCTTAGTGATTTCATTTTCCATGGTAACTGTAGGGACATTATGGGAGGGAAGAGGAGATGGTTGGCATCGAAGGTTACAACAACTAGGTTTCTTTTTACAATGATCACATTCAAAAGTGGGAAACAACCTAGATTCATCATCTTCAATGGATGCGGGTTGGGGAAAGGTACGAAGGTCCACAAATGACTTTAATGCAACTCCGAGATCACAAGGAAGATAGGGAAAGTCAAGGTCTATATTAATATCATGATCAATGTTATGGAAAGTCAAGGTCTATATTAATATCATGATCAATGTCAGAGATGGGTCCTTTTCAAAATGATGGCGAATGCTTTCTCATTTCTCTTCTTGAATATGTAAGTAATCTCCCATGTTCACATTCAAGGGGGTAATGGAGGAACCTTTTTCAAGGTCTTCAATAAGTACCTTTTGCGCAACAACATCCTTGAAAAAGGTAAGGTTATCTTCAACTAAGGAATCTCCTTCATTGAAATTCTTATCGAAATCACCATTATTATCTTCAATATTGGTTTCAGCTTGATGATTTGGAAAATGATCTTGTTCCTCCTCTTTTTGCTCACCATTATTAGTGTCACTTTCTCAGCTTTGATGATTAGCCCATTTCTTCCTGAAGATATCTTCAAATTGATCAAATTTGGTGTTGCTTTCTTGAGGTAAGTTAGGGTACCACTCACTAACATTTCTTTCAAATGATAAAAGCAAACAACACCATAACGACATCTTCTTCATTTTCATTCATAATCCTAAGATAAATTTACCATATAAAATCATCCACATGCTTCTTGGCACTAGTAATATCACTTCCAACAAACTTAGGAAACCACTCATGGTATTCATTAGGGAGTGGGTGAGGGTCAACTAGGGAATGCATCAAAGCTCAATGGTTTGGATGAAGTGAGATGAAGTATTTGAGTTATAGGAGGTTTATGTTAGTCATTGGTGACCAAATTACGATTTCCTTGATATACCTCAATATTTTTGGATTGAAGGAGTTATTTTGTGATAACTACACTCAATTTTTGGCAGGTATCATCAACATATATAAATCCTAGTCCCTTAAATAATAAGAACAAATTAATGGATGTCGTGGTGGAAGAGATGCTTTTAGGCTTGTATATCTTCAATCAACCAAGATACTTGTGTCCAATGGATGTAAAGAATAATCTAATGATAACATCCTCGAAATCCCCTTTGATCTTTGTGCTATATATGAGCACTCTTGCATGATTAATGGTTGAAGATGGATCACCATCAAACATGGGAACATTTCTTACTGTTTGAATCTAGATAATTTAGATACCTAGGAATGCTTGAAATATTTAAGGTGAGAAACAACTTGTGTATTGGCGGGAGATACATTTTTGCAAATTATACATATCAACCATACAGAAGTCACCAAGGTGAATTTTAAGGTGTCTTAAGAGATGCTTGCTTCATCATACAAGCATTGAGTTTGAGGTTAAATGATGAACAAAACCTTCATTATTCCAATGGAGTCACCAAATAATGATCTATAGTCATTTGGGAAGAAGGTAGATAATTCATATAGACACATGTCTCCCTAGCAACGACACTAGAATGTTACCAAAAAATCTAGTAGGCCTTGGAGAGAGAAACCATACAAGACAAAGAGCTAGGCTAAGTGCTAACAATGGGAGAATGGCTCACTACCGCCACAACCAAGATTCCCTGCTCTTTACAGACTTTCATTAATGGGAGAAGTCCCATTAAGATAATAATAATTTTTAATAGGTTTTCTAGGGTTTAAGGAGCAAAGTGATGGATTAGGACTTCTCAAGGAATGCTCAAGGTTATGATATAATGCTTCGCAAGGTGTTTCACTCACTGTGAGAGACCTAGAAATGAATTTCACAAGACCTAGGGTGTTGTGAATAATTGTGGGTGAGTGTACTCCCAAGATCAATTCAATGATGAGAAAGGGCTTCTTACGATATACTTCACCTTACTAAACTCATACAACCCTCAGAGAAGTCCCCAAATTGAGGAAAAACTAGCCAGGTTTTTAGGGCAACGCCTAGGGAAAGAGATGTTATGGATGAAATCCAAGTGGGGGCCCAACAAAATTGGAGGTCAAGTAGTCAAGATCCTAGGCTTGATGATTTGGCTCTCTGATTCCTAAAAAAACCTCCGCCCTAAATTTTTCCCTAAGCCCTAGTTAGTCATCCTACCTTAAGAAGACTAAAGTTTAAAGAGATAATTTATGGAGAAAAAATGAAGTTGACCACTAAGGACTTGTATTAGTGCCTTGTCCTTTTGGCATACAGAGTCTTAGGATGTTCAAGATGAGTTAAAACATCTCTAAGGAGGTGTAGAACCGATGCCTTAGGGATCAATTCTAAACATTTACCCACTTCAAGAGATAATGGAGTTTCATGTAGAGTTTAGAGAATATCCTCCACTAGGAAAGTTCATTACATGTCATACATTGAATAACATATGTAATACGTTACTAGAAAAGATTCCAAAATTGATTTTGAATAATTAGGGATTTTTGTCACACAAAGTGTCTAGGCACCGCGACAACGCTTAGAATAAGGGATGTCACTCTTGATCCTTACTCCATTTAGACTCTCTCCTAGGAAAGTCAAGGGGGGTAGTCCCTAAAATAAATGGATGAGAAAGCCTGTGGAACAGAGTCTCTAGGAGATTTTAATGATAGACAAATTAATGAATTTAAATGAATCTCAATTAACTCAGATGAATAGATTAAACTCTAATGTAACCAAGACATGACCACCAACTAGAGATAATTATAGACTAGTGCCTTTAATTTGAATTAACCATAGATTAAGTAAGAAAAGAAGTCATCTAGAATATTTTTCCAATATGCGACAAATAATGACAATCATGAATAATCAATATAAATGCCCGAAACTGTACCACACAAGAGATTCCAGATTTAAAATGATTATCGTTAATGACCAAGATCTAGAATTAATTGATTTTCTCCAACAATAAATCTGGTTTGAAATGTTTGTTGCACTTGACCATAGAGGAATATAAAAATGTATTTAATCACCAAATAATACTAAGGAACTTTAGGTCTAAATTTTAATTATTCCTTATGCAAAAACATCAATGAAGTAAAACACATCAATGGGTTAAAAAATTGAAATCATTTTTTTTTTTTTATGGGCCATAGGCCACATTAAAAATTTTAATATTTAAGAAAAAACCCCTTAATTTATTCTCAACTCACCAAAAAATTTAAGATATTTAGAATTTTTTTAATGTTTTAATGTTTTTTTAAGACTTTTAAGATTTTTATATTTTGAAAATTTTAAAATTATAAAGATTTTTAAATGTTTAGGATTTTAAATATCTTTAGATTTTTAGATTTTTATGAAATTTTAAACCTCAAAATCAAAAATGAAAAAAAGTCAAATGAAATCAAATTTAAAATGAAAACCAAGACAAAGTCAAAACTAAAAAAAAAAGTATACAAACTCTAGACTAAGCATACATAAAAAAAAAAAAGGTCGAAAAATAAAACTAACCTTAATCTAATATACAAAGTGAAATATAAACAAATCAAAATAAAAAAGTATCGAAAACATTCGCTGCTTTGTATGTGCAGGTTTGACGACGGGAGGGAAGAGCAACTCGATGAAGGGGAGAAAAAAAAAGCGAGGATGGATTGCGGATGCATGTTAGGGAGCAACGTGAATGTGCATGGAGGATGGAGCTAGGGACAAGGAGAGGTTCGATGGAAGCTTGATGGCGTTGAGGGAAAGGGATATAAATGAGGTGGACTATTCACGGAGCTTGAAGAAGGTAGCGAATGAGGGTTCTATGGGAGAGCTGCAGGGATGGAAGCAAGGAAATGTAGTGAGAAGGACGTGGATTATGGAGAAGACTTCGACCCTTTGGAAGCATGGAGAGTTAGAGCTAGTAGATTGCCCGAGAGGAGGAACAGTTCGATGTAGTAGCGAGAGTTTACAGGAGAAATATGTAGGTTTTGAAGGAGTAAGCTACAAAAGGAAAACTGTAAAAATGCGTGGAGGGAAAAAGCTGACAGAATGAGGGGTATGAAAATGTGAAAAAGGGAAGGAGCAATAAGGGAAGAGGATATGGAGGGGATTTGAGAGTAGTAGAAAAGAGAGAGTTTCTAAAAAAAATTCAAAAATTTACAGCAAACCCAGAAACCCCAAACAGCAGACAGATGGCCAGAAACTCTTATAAATTTTCTAGAAAAAAATAAATTTTAAAACCCAAATGTAGACAAGAAAAATAATTTTGAAATTTTCCAGAAAATGACAGTAAAAAACGAATTGAATTTTTTTTGCTTAGGACACCCCAAGAAACAGAGAAACTGTAGCCCAAGAACCGAAGATCAATTTACTAGATTAAGATTCTACACATCTGCTTAAGATTCACCGGGAAAACTATTAAAACTTTTTAGATCTAAATATTTATTTTGAACCCTGGATTGCAAAATGTCTGAATAACATCTCTCGAAAATGATTGTTGATGAACCTCAAAGATCCAGATCTTACCCTCTAGGGCCTAGATCTAGACTCTGCACAATTTTATGCTTCAGATCTGCTGCTGTAGGATAATAACACCCAAACGATATATACAGAAACCTAGAAAAATGAAAGTCAAAAAACCAAAAAATAATCATAGATCTATGTATATGAATGGAAGATCTATAAGATCTAGGGAGTGTGAATCCAACTGCGCTCCTAGATTTGATAATCTGAGGCTCTCAATAGCGAGATCTACCGATTTAGCACAAAAAAAAAAATTTGAATTTTAAAGGAGGTACTTAGCTCAAAACCCTTCGTGCATCACCCATAAAAAATATCTTATGATAAATCCAATATGAAATTTAAGTTGGGCTCTTCATAAAACACGGATCGGGAGTTGGTTGGTTCAACCGAAAACTTCCTCGAATGCCCGATGATCTAAAAATCAAGGCTTTCCTGCAAAACTCAATTCTTCCATCAACATAGAGCGAGAAAACGATAATAAAATTCAGATTTAGTAGAGATATCTGCTATTATATTCAAAATTTAAATTATCATTCAAACCCCAACGACTAAGCAAGATACTTGTACTCAAATCACTCTTCATAAAGCTATCATCAATGCTTAAAAAGACATCTATGCATGAAAATGACACATCTTACAATATTTTCACGAAGAGTAACACCAACAGAAATTAACCCCAAAGTCTTTCTTTATTACTCATAAAATATTACAAGAGAGCTTTTCGCTTAGTACACGATCCACAAATTGGATGATCCTGACTGAAAAATGGCCTCCTATTTAAAGATAAATCCTCCAATGGCTAGTTCAAGTGATCCATGTCAAAACAATCTTGACCGTTGATGAGGATCAAAATTTCTTTTGATCTCATTCGTCAAAATTTTAAATTCTTGAGGAAATTCGAATTTTTCAATTAAATGAATTTTAATGAATTAAAAAATTAAAATTTTGAATTAGTTTCCTCAAAAGTTTGACTTTGACTTAACCCGAGGGACCAAGGGCTTAAAATTTAGCAAAATAACTAATTTACCTTAGTCCCTGGACCTCTTAATTTTTTTAAGGGCCAACGAATTTTTCCTTCGGAGAATTTAAATTTACCTAGGACCTAGAATTAATTTAATTTATAGCTTAGGATTTTAATTAATATTGGCCAGAAAATTTAATTAATCAACCTATGAAGGGGTAAATTATTTTTCTAACCCTCAAGACACTCTACATCATGATTTTTACATTTTTTACATCTCAAGGGGGAGAATCTATTTGCAAAAGACCCTCACAAACTACCCAACTCTGCAACACAAATATAATCTAGTAGATCAAGCAATTTGTAATAAAATAAACTAACAAAATAGTTAGGCTTATTCCCAAATCACTTTTACATAGACTCGATCTAGAACACTAGGACTCCTCTAAGATCCCAGTGACAAAATCCATTCCAACTTTGGGGTAAGGTTGAAGGAAAAATTTGTTGACCATCCGAGAATGGATCGGTGAGACAAAAAACATCTTGGAATGTAGATCGTCGCCGGAAAAGTAGGTTTACCTAGGTGATACATATATGACATGGATTTGCTGAGATTATTTACATTATACGCATGCTGACTGGGTTTACATTATAAGATGATGATCAAGTTGATGATGATAGTTGAATGACATAGACACGTCGATCAGGCGTTATCTCTTTTGCGAGAAAAGGGGGTGTACTGCTATGGGTCAATGACACATAGAGGTCAACAGGGCTCAATTTATTATTTTCTAGAAGCAACAATTCCATACATCAAACAAATTCAAGAGAAAAGAATTCAATCAACATACCATTATGCACTTACAACATTACATGCAATATATCCATCCAATATCCAAGAAATAGCTCCAAAGAAGAAATGTGAACTAGCTTTCATACATCAAAATGCATCCACAAGATCTCCAATAGACAAAGAAACAAGTGCAAATTTATCAAAGAAGGCTAATCTCAAGTGTGATGATGATGATATTCAAATAAGGTCTCTTTTATTTATGCAAGTTTTATCAACTCTAATTTTAGCTTAGAAGCCCCTCTAATTTGTGAAATGGAGGACTAACCTAATTGTCATTACAAGCCAACTACATAGCCAATGTAAAATAAAAAGGATAAACCCACAAGAGGTTCAAAATGGTGATGGCATCAGTGTGTGGAGCTCCTGGAGGCATGCCTTGAGCTCTCTTTATGCCAAAATGAGTCAAGAGGGCTTCAAAATTCATCTACTAGGGGTTGGCCCTTAGATATCAATGCAAATCATCATATGGACCCCAATTTTGTGTTTGGGGCACAAAATGGGTCTCATGGGTATTCAGGTGATAGAATAGCTTATATCTGCTCTGACGTTAAGGACTTAGAAGATGGTGCTAGCCGTCCCATGTATCAAGAGCGAGAAAAACCTCATCTGAGGCTTAGAATCGTTGCCAAATCCATTAGATACTGCTAAGCCAGTTGGGGGCACACTAGTCTGAGTGCGTCATTTTGTGAATGTTATGCTCTTAACCTGCAAAAAGATACCCAAATACAGAATATGCGAAGAAAGATACCCAGAACATAGAATAGTGGGAGTCAACAACAAATATTTTATTATTCAAAAAGCAATGTTCACTGGCCTCTTTGAGGGGACAACCTCCAATAGAGCTAAGCTCGATTCAAAAATAAGACACGATGCTCCTTGCAGGGAGTCTCTAGCCTTTATATATGACTCACACATGCAATACCATGGATCAATACCATGGGTTTTATTAATACCATCTATCTAATACCATGGCCCATTTGCAACTAATTGTGGTCCCGACACTAATTGCGGGTTAACCACTGAAAATTATTAATATGGGCTTTATTGACTCTTTATTATGACTCAATCCCACTACATAAATAAGGGGGTTAGGGTGGGACCCTAACAGTGAATAATGTTGGGCAAGGTGCAAACTGCTAGGATGTTGAAGGTGCCCAGTGAGAGAAAATGATGATGTTATATAAGTGATAATGTTAGTTTTTGTAGCATCAGACAAGTGTTCTAGCCTCAATTGTGTTAGAGAAGCTAAGAACATGAGATATTTAAAAAACAGAAAAATTTTCATGGGATAAGATTGCGAAACACCTTAATTAAATTAATTAAACATCATCTAAAGTTTTCCTAAGTCTAACTTAGGAAAATTGGTTAATTAATAGTAATTAAGGAAAAGTGAGAATGCTCTAGAAACTCACATGGATTGAGTTTGGGATGATATCAGCTATTGATGGAGATCTAACCATGGTTCTTGGTTCACCAACGGGAGATTATAAGAGTAGGTCAATGGGGATGGAGATAGACAGATCAGATGTGCGAGTTCCTTAGCAGATCAAACTTGCTAGTTCCTTGGTATGTAAAGGCAGCAAGTTCCAGTAGATTTCCAATTCCCTAGAGTCAGCAACAAGAGGGTCACATTCTTCCTCAGTGAGGCTGCATAGCAATTGTGTAGGCAACTTCAAAGGGTAGTTTGATTTAGCTGGAATAGAGGTTGATTCAGGTGCCAGTGACCAGAAGAGGTTCTAGGAGGTCAAGCGAGTCACCTCTAGTGGCCGAGTTAGGAAGAACAACAACATTAAAGGAGTTCCAAAAGGCAGTGCAAGTAGATCTTGCATAGAGACGGTGAAAATGTTGACAAAGGGGTTTTGAGTAGCCAAGTTAGGCAAGTTTTTTGAGATGGGATCAATGTCGAGTGAGATAAATTGTCTCACTATTATTTTTGGCCAAATTAGTTTTTTTATGGATTTCCAGCTTAGGAATCTAGATATTGTACTCAAATTTGTCGCTGCATAACAAAACAAACCCTCATATGTTGCACCAGTTTTCCTAGTTGGGGTTTTCTCAGGGAATTTTGTCCAAAATATTGGTGTTTATTTTATTATGTGTGTGCATTATTTTCTCAGGTTCTAGTTTATTTTCCACAACGTATTTGATTGGTGAAGATTGCAATGGTGATTTTATCGATATTTGTCGTAATAACAAATAAATTGCAGAAAGTTAGGAGATAAATTTCTAGTAATTGCAACCAAGGAATCTTAACATGGTATTATAGCATTAAGGATCAAATCGAAGACTCAATAGCGAGATGGATAAATTTTACAGTTTTAGACAAATTTATGAGTAGAATTTCTCAGATCTATGCATGCCACTAGGAAGTGTGAATTGTAGTTGGAGACGGTTCGATTTTTAGTTGAAGCCAACAAAAAAATTCAATTAGCCTCAGTAGCAGAGCTTTGCAAGTGTGGATTTCCTAGATATAGGGTTCCATTGAGTGGACTAGTCATTTCATTGAGTAGATCTGAGTGAAACTTCTTTCCAATAGTAGATCAACACTGTGTGGAAGAGAAAAGGAACACACAAATTTTACTCGAGATGCCTTTAATAAATTTCTGAGGTTTCTCTAGTATGTCCGTAAAAAAACTTAATGTTCAGGCAACAAATTTGTCTTCCAGATTGGAAGAGGAATTTGCTTAGATAGCTTGCCTCTCTAGCTTAACTTCACAAGGAGTTTTGTATATAGAAAACGAAACGTCAACTCATATGGCAAGACTTAGAGAGTACTTATCCAACTATAATGAGGAGCACATGGATTTCCATATTCAGATAGGAAACAAGAGTAAATGTACTACAGTTGGAGTAGGTACCATTGAGATACAGAGGTTGTTAGGAGCAAGAGCCAATGTTACAGATGTGTTGCATGTGCCCTACTTAGGTACGAACCTTATTTTAGTATCCCAACCATAGGATAAGGGATACAATGTCCACTTTGTAGGGAAGAAGGTGTTCATTAAACACCATAGTTGGAAGAAGTTGAGGCTGATTGGAGTTCGTAGCAACAGATTGTACAAGTTGCAGATTGATTCTCCAAAGCCACTAGTCAACAACAACAATGATTACAGTAGCAGTGGGACAGACCTGAAGGAATTATGGCACAAGAGAATGGGACATTTGCACCATGAAGCACTTAGAATGCTTAGGGAGACAATAACTGGTATTCCAGGATCAAGCATAGAACATGATGATGTGTGTATCATGTGCACACTTGGAAAGTATGCTAAGGCAATGTTCCTAAGAAATGACAGTAAATCATATGGTGTGCTACAACTTATACTCTTAAATATTTTTAGTCCTATGTCATCTAGATCTCTAGGGGGGTATGAGTACTTCTTCACTTTCATCGATGACCATTCGAGGAAAACTTGGATCTATTTCTTGAAAACCAAGGATGAGGTCTTCAATTGCTTCAAGGAGTTTAAGGCACTATTAGACTATGCGACATGGAAGAATATCAAGGTGTTTTGCTGGGACAATGGAGGTGAGTACATAAAAAATGACTTCATGAGTTTCTGTGCAATTGAAGGCATCAGGAGAGAGTGGATAGATCCATACAATCCACAACAAAATGGGGTAGTGGAGCAAAATAACAGGTTATAGTTGGGGCTGCAAAGGCAATATTATATGACTAATATTTTCCCAAGTTTCTATGGGTAGAGGCATGTAATATGACTACATATATATAGAACAAGGTCCTCAACAAGCATTAGGGAAGATAAGACCAAAATAAATCTTGTTAAGGAAGACGCTAGGATTTAGTCACTTCAGGATATTTGGCAACATAACTCATTTCCATATACTAGATGAGAAGCACATTGAGTTGGATTAGACTGCAAAGAAAGTGTTTTATTTTTTGTTTAAGAAAACATCAAAGGCATACACGATCTACATTCCTAGTAGCATGAAGATTATCATGAGACAAGACGTAAATTTTATGGAAGATAGAGACTTTAATAAATCTCGTGAGTTTCCAATAGGTGATCATAATGGGCCAACAAAAGCTCCATTAGTCCAACAACATGGGAAACTGTAGGGACAACTTCATATATAGTCACATGGATCTAGTACAATTACGACTACCAACATATCCTTAGGTGCAAAATATCTAATGAGTTCACAACAGATGGAGTAGCATAGAAGGATGAGGTGTTGGACGATCCTCCCACCACTAGTGGTCAGACTAGCACGAAAGTTCATCAAACATTGAGAGATATAGAGGAGTTTATTAGAGCTCTTAGGATAAACAAGAGGGAACACAAACATCTAGACATGTACCAAGAATTGGGGGCACATAATGTAGAAACTTCCAGCTATCAGGAGGTCACACAACATCAAGTGTAGATAAATGCCATGATGGAAGTGTGTAGCTCCATCATGATGAATGATGTTTGGGAGGTAGTTCCGAGGCTTTTGAATAGGTCAGTTGTGGGATCTTGGTGGATTTCTAAGATCAAGTACGCTGCAAATGGAAACGTGGATAAGTACAAGGCTAGGTTTGTGGCAAAGGGGTATGCGCAGAAGGAAGACATAGGTTATGAGGAGAATTTTGTGCCAGTTGCCTAATATACTTCTATTCGGTTGGTAATATCTCATGCAACACTGAGCATGGTTGGAAATAGTACAAGATCACACACTGTAATTCCAGTAGCAACATAGATGCATTATGGTTCAGCTACAAGGTTAACATATCAATCAAAGTATGTGTGATAGCTTGATGAACACTGATAGAATGTTACTAGTGTTAAACATCAACAATGTGAGGGAAGATGTTATAGGATAAAGACAATAGAACACCTTCCTCACTAAGAGGGAGTGTTAGTTTTTGTAACATCAGACAGGTTTTCAAACATAAATTTATGCCAAAGAGGCTAAGAATATGAGATATTCATAACCCATAAAAGGTTTTGCAAGATAATCTTGTGAAACGACTTAATTAAATTAATTTACCATCATTTAATTTTTTCCTAAGTTTACCTTAGGAAAATTGATTAATTAATAGTAATTAATTAAGGAAAAGTGAGAATGTTCTAGAAACTCACTCATATTGAGTTTGAGATGATCTTATCCATTGATGGAGATCTAATCATGGTTAGTTGTTTACCAAGAAGATATTATAAGAGCTAGTTGATGGGGATGGAGATAGATAGATCAAGCGTGTAAGCTCCTTGGAAAATCGAGCTACCCAGCTACAAAGGTCAAGCGGGGAAGAAGAGTTCAAGTCAGAAAGGACACAAAGGCAAGAGGGAGTAAAGGTATCATGTTTCGATGGATTTCTAGTGTCGGAGAGTCAACAACAAGAGGGTTTCATTATTCGTCAGTGAGGTTGCGCAGGGACTACACAGGAAACTTCAGAGGGTTTTTTGATTTAGTTGGAGTAGAGGTCAATTTAGGTGCTAGCGGTCGAAAGAGGTTCTTGGAGGCCAAGAAGGTCACCTCCAATGTTTGAGTTGAGGAGGATGACAACAACAGAGTAGTTCTTGAAGGCAATGCAAGTAGAGCTTGCCTAGAGGCAACACATAGGTTGACACAAGGGGCTTTGAGTAGCTCAATAGGCCGTGTTTGGAGCTGGGATCAGTGTCAGGTGAGACAAATTGCCTCACTATAGTTTTAGTCATATTATTTTTCTTTGGATTTCCAATTTTGGCATCAAAATATTGTACTCATATTTACTATTGCATAATAAAATAAACCCTTTTTTGTTGCACTGATTTTCGTGGTTGGATTTTTTCGGGATTTTGTTCGAAAATATTGGTGTCTATTTTATTGTGTGTGTGCATTATTTTCTTAGCTTCTAGTTTATTTTTCGTAGTGTATTTTATTTTTGGTGAAGATTGCAATTGTGAGTTTATCGATATTTGTTGTAATAACAAATAAGATGCAGAACAATTTGGAGATAAATTTTGAGTAATTACAATCAAGGAAATTTCACAAATAGGGTTCCCATGGCTCTCAACACTTCACTTGTAGGGTGTCTTATTCTTCTTTTGCAAACTTAGGCCCCAATTAAGCTTCCCATCAAATGATGAAACCATCTACCAATCACACATATTGTCCACTATCACTTCCTCACCATCAAGTACAATAATTCATTAATGCATCTATGTGAACTAGTGAAGGGAAAATTGAGAATTCATATGGGGGTTTTTTTCCAAGTTTAGGGCTTTGATCTTGTAATAGTGTTACCTCCCTGTTATAGACATATTTGGGCACTACAACCCCAATCACATATGCCAATAAACCAAGGTCTCTTAAACCCCTAAAAGTGTTGTTTCACATACTAAAAGATCAAGGTCAACTAATTACATCATTTCCAGAAGGTCTCCCTGAAAAACCACTTAGAACTGGTCAAAATTGGACCATACGCACTGCTCCATGCTGAGGGTCTGATGCATACTGACTGTAACACTTACCAGGTGCGATGCGTACTGAAAGAGCCTTCTGTAGGGTGCGATGGGCGAGAGTAGACAATTGGAAGAGACATTTGCTAAGTGGAAACCTAGAGAATGTTCTAAAAACTTCTCATATGACACTTGCCTCTCTGAATTCGACCAGGGATGAGGAAGAGATCATGAAATCTCCAAGTGGAACCAAGAACTATCAGTGAAATGACACTAATAAAAAACCCAGAAGCTGACTCACCCCTCTGCAAATATCTATAAATGGATCCCTCATCCTAGAGATCCAGAGGCTGGAATTTTGTAATTTGTAAGGAAGTGTTGTTGGTTTCTCTTTGAGAATACACATTGTATTGTTGGGCGATCTTGCTTTTCGTGAGGTAAAGAGGGCTTTCATGCTGGGAGGATGATGCTGGATCAGGCAGCTGGGTTGTAATCCTCTCTTCTACTTCTACTATCAATAAAGTTATTTGCGTTTTCCTCCATATACTTGTGTACTTGTAAATGTTGTATTTGTGAATGCAATTGTATGGTTAATGTACTTCTGATTCTGCATTGTTTATGGTATTATAGATCTCTATGCTTTGATGGTATTTTGCTGCTTTGCCTCTACATGTGTTCTTTAAATTGGGACAAGTGAGAAAGGAGTGGCAAGCTCTATCAAAGGAGAGAGGAAACAAGCAAGGAGTCAAGTGAAAGATTAAGGTTGGTGCTCTCTGCTTCTCTCTTATCTATCATACATAAAGGAAAACACAAGTTACTTTGAATTGTTTGTTTCTAAGATAGCTACCCATCTTAGTGGGACTAGCAGATCAAATAGACACTAGTTTTCCTGGAAACAAAATGGCGACTCCATTGGGGAGCGAATAGTTTGTTTGTTTGTTATTGTTGTTTGCTTTATAAGCTACAGACGAAGCCTGAAGTTAAGCTAGCTAGCCTTCGAACTTCACTTAATATGCAAATGCAAAGTAGATCAACGTTGTTTCAGTCAATCTCCGGGTTGGTTTGTGAGTTGAACATCTGACTTGCAAACATCCTAAGTGCCCCGGTGGTAGCTCAATAACCTCATAAGATCATACCCCTATACTTTGTTGTTACTGTCCATCATAAGCTCAGCCTAAATCACTAGAATTAGCTGCAAATTGTGAGTGAAAACCAAGCACAATTTCATTCCCTGGTTCATCGCACTGTCTCTAACTGGCAGTTTGGATGCATCGCACCTCCCCTGTGTTGTAGGTGAGATGCATCCCTGTTTCCCTTAAGGATAGGTGCAATGATTGAATGAGACTGTTTCCCTCTCTGGAATTTGGTTTTTTCTTTATTGTTTTAAGCTCTATCTAGTAGTTTTGTTGCCTATGATCATTATATAATTTTGTTGAAGCCTTCTTCCTTTACATTATTCAGCCTCCATTGATTAGGAATTGTGAATGTTTTTTTTTATGTATTTTTCATCATTTACGGCCCTCGTTTGAAAATAGTAGCTTAATCGAACTGTTGTCTTTTGATTCAAAAGTGTCGCAACTGTCATTATGAGTCGAAAAGAAGAGTCTCGTAAAGTCTTCCTCTTCTAGATAGTCAATTGTGATTTTGCCATTGTATTTGATTTGAATTATCAATATTTGAAGTGTCGAAAGTAGTCTCCCATTCGAAATTGAAAGTGTCGTCTTAGTCTTCCTTTCATTTTGAAAAGAAATTGCTAAAGTGTTGCTTTGAAGAAAAGTAATTCAGATATGTACTTAGTTTTATTTTTGGCATTCTCACATTAAGGAAACGGAAAAACAAATACATGCATGTGCATTTGCATTTAGACTGCATGTGGAATTGATTTAGGAAAAGTGCATTAGTGTGTACTCTCTGCTCTCTGTTGAAAGAATCATACTCTTCTTTCCTTAGTAGCTAGTATTTTCATTGCTAAAAGAAAACAAATGACTGTTTATCATTTTAGATTGCATATTTAGGAATTTTACATCTACATCACATGGTGAACCTTGAAAGGCAAACTTCTTTAAAAAAGATCAACTATAAAATAAACCTCAATGAACATAAAAATGCTTTGGAACCTAACGCACAACATCTAGAAGTCTAGGCTAGAGACATATTCTGGCGTCGTAAAGCATGGTAACTATTGTTTTCATCGAAGGTTGGGTGATTCCTCCTCTTTGATATGACGAGTGTCAGTATGAACTTGTGCTCCCCGTACCATTGAGTATATTTTAGGAGACCAAAATAGGCTAACATCCTTTATCCTTAGGAAGCCGTGTCTGCCGCCCTATCGATCGCAATGCACTGAACACAACATTTGGAAAGATTGACCGCCGTACGTAAAATCCTTAGTAATTTTTCTTTAATTTACCACCAAGATGTATATTGTAGTTTTATGATTGGTTTGGTAATCACTTTGTCTAGATTTCCAGAGTAGTCACTTTCATTCTTTTTCGACTCCTTAAAAGAAAAGGTCCATCTAAGCACTTGTCACTTCAGGCTCATTAAAACTCAAAGGCGACTAGAGTCACCTTTAGCTTTTTCTCGACTCTTAAAAGTTGAAAAAGAAAGTTGTGTCAAAGCGTCATAAAATTAATTTATTTCGGAATAAAATTTTTCCCTTTTAATTTTGAGTTGATCAAGTAATCCACAATCGTGGAAGAAAGTCAATAAAAACCCCGTCGTTCGCGGAGGCTAGTGAGTCAACCATCTTTGACTCCAGAAATGAAACCATTCCGGGTGAAACGGTCTCGTTTAACTGGGTTGAAATCTCCTGGTTTATTTGAAACTTGTGTTTCAACATCATCAGAGACTCCAGTTACTCCAATTATTTCCGGTACATCTGCCTTCACCGAAGTTCCGCAGTTACAAGAGGACATTAGAACTGATTCTAGTGTAATGGTAGACGCCTCAATACTTGAAACAACTCCATGCAGAGCTGATCTAGAAACTGAAGTTCACTCACCCGAACATCTGGGAGTTGAGTTCCAAAATTTAGAAGGTGTCACCCCTCCGATATCTGTTGCTACAGAAACTATACCTTCTTCGGCCCTAGAAATATTTTATGGACCTAATGGTCTGCCTCTTCCACCTGGATTGATTTCTATAGAAGAATTTGTAGAGGATCTTCCATCCAGTACTCCATTGCATTTTGAAGTTGGGATCCACTTATATCCTTCTATTCTGGAAGTTAGTTCTTTCAATCATCCTTCGTCGCAAGTTCCTATCGAATCGCTAGGAAATATTTTGGATAGACTGAATATGTCTAAACAACCGTCAACATCCAGGACTGTGTCATCTGATACAGCCGCAGTAGAACCTCCCGCTACCACTCCTATGATGTTTGTTGGTATACCATCTGTCCCAACTAGTTATCAATCACTAGATGGAGTCCACCCAGTGATTGTTTCGACAACATGGTCTTTTCCCATTGGTTCTTCCGGGACCCTATCTGGAATTTCTTATGTTGAAGCTCAGCAAATTGATCCTGCATACCAGTTTCAATTTGGGTAGCCCAGTCTTCAAAGACCCATCTATCCTTTGAGCATTGGATTTCCACCATACGGGGGGCAATGTGCTTTTTCATTGTTCCCTCCTAGAGAACAACAGTATGAGAGCTCACAACAAAATTTAGGTCAAACTAGAATTACATCCGATATTTGGATACCAATACTACCTCAACAACCAAGAGTTGTATATTCAAAGCAACCAACCCAACCTGTGTCGAATATTACCACTACACCTGCTATTGTGATTGTGTCACAAGTACAAGCATAGCCTGCTGTATGTCAACCTCAAATTACTCAGGCTGCAGTATAATGAACTCTTGTCTCTACGGCTCCGCCACAATCTTAGATTAGTGCTTCCTTAACCAGAATGACTCAGGCTCAAACAGGTGTTATGACTCTACATCTTGGTCAATCATCTAGTATTGGGCAACAACAAATGGTTCAATAACCATGGTTGGTGCAATATCAACAACCCTAATTCCACCAAGTTTACTGAGGACTTGAGCAACAAGGCACTTTGGGTAATGGACAACCGCATTGCCAAAATGGTTATCAACAACCATTCTATACTGGTTATGTCCATCAACCTTATCAAAGCTATCAACATCAGATGCATTATGCTGGTATGGAAAGACCCACTGCTCAGGCAATCCCATCTTATCCTGGGTACGCTTCGCCAAACCTGAATCAACAGTTGCCCTTTGTAGCAACTCTAGAGTTACCAAATTTGAACCGGTTAACCAATGATCCAATTACCTACGCACCTTGGTGGCCAACGATTCCTCATAAACTTCCCTCAGATATTCCTAAATTCAATGGAAATCTGGGTGAAGATCCATCAAATCACATAATGACTTTTGATTTGTGGTGTTCATCCTACACCGTCAATGATGATTCGATTAGACTTCGCCTTTTTCAAAGAACGCTAACTGGTCCGACAGCGAAATGGTACATCGAACTTCCTATAGCTTCATTCAATAACTTTAGCGCCCTTTCCACTACCTTTTTAACCCACTTTCAATTACCAATAAGGTATGAAACAGGAACAAAAATCCTTACCAATTTTAAACAGACAACAACCACTCACATATCTGATCATATTCATGAGTGGCGACGATGTCGTCGAATGGTAAAGACCTATGTTCCTGATCAGCTTCTAGCTGAGTGGTTTATTAAGTTATTATTACCTTCTATTACAGAAGATGTGGTGAAAGGAGGATTTGTCACTGAAGAGCAAGTCATTGCTCATGCACAATATTTAGATTTGATTTATACTCAATCTAGCACGCTCTATGACAAAATTCCTGATGCTCCTAGACTATAATTTTCTATTCCTCCCCCTCTTAAATCAAATAGGGACTCTCATGTTGGCAATGGCGTGATTGGTACCTCAAGTACGCAAACCGCAAAGGCTCAAATTGGTAAAGCCCTTGCAGTTTCTAGCAAAAAAGCAAATGACAAACTTCCTGCCTCGGAGGTTAATTCCGTGTCATCCGACAAAGTGATGAAACTGAGAATTTGGGGGTCGCCCAAAATCCCAATTTCTTCAAAAATCTTGATCCTGGACCTGTGGGTATGGGCTCACAAGCCTAAACGGAAGCGATTTAGCTTTTAAAACGTGAATCTTCATTCTCCAACCAAATAAGAACGACACATTGCTAATAAGAGAAGAACATAAACAACAATCCTAATTTATCCCATAAATTCATCCATAACAACATGAAATTAAGCCAATTATCAAACACACATAAACGTATAAATGGGCACAACATACACTAAACCCGGGTATATATATATATATTATATATATTATATATATATATATATATATATATATATATATTATTATATATTCACAAAACTGTTACAAAATTAAGGCATTTCAGCCTTAAAACCCAGCTCACAAATGAATACATCTTGCTCACACACAATTTTACTCATAAATAAGATATATCTCTCACACCCTATCACATTACAATTATATAAGAATTTTTGGAATGATCAATCCTATCTTCTCCTGATTTTCTCCACAAAAGCTTCATGCATGCACACTTTAAATCTGCTTTATCCTTTTTAATTCTATTTTTCTCCTTTAAATCACGCTTTTCTTTTGTTCTGATCCTCTGGTCCACGTTTGCTTGCTTTGTTGCTGATTGCTCCCGCACCAGACTCCCGAGGCACAAAATTTATGACCTCCTGGTCATATGCTTCTCCTGGTCTTTAGCAATTTTATCTACTGCATTCCTTCACTAGAACTCTGTGAGCTGCAGCCAACCTCTGCAGTAACATCCTCCTTTGTTACACAATACCTCACCAAGCCCTCCCGCACTCGATCTTTTGGCATCCTTCTCTAGGTTGCTGCAAATATTCTCACCTTCCGCTGTCGCCATCTGCACAATAGCAAGACCATAAATTCTTCATCTTTAACTCAACTGTACCTCTTTCCGCAGAATCTCTTACTGCTCTGATACCACAAATGATGGACCAGTCTCTGGCTCTAATGTCAGTCTTCCCAATTTGATAGAAATATATTCTATATCTCCAGTTTGATATTTTCCTAATTCCCTGAGCTCATCAGTCATGAAATCAACAACTTCTTTACTGTTTAAAGAATTTACAAGGCCTTCAATTCAAGTTGGGATTAGATGCCTTTTCTGCTGAACTGTGGATAAACCCTTTCCTTGTTACTATGCACGCACTGCACCAGTGTATATACATCACAGCAATTGTGATACTCAAAATCATAACTTAACAATTTAAGAATATGCCGCTCTGATAAAACCGCTCTCATTAAGATTATTCCGCTCTCATAACTTAAGATTATGCACACAACAGTTATAAAACGCACACAACAATCTTGGAACTTCAATAATACAAACAATATATATATATATATATATATATATATATATAGACTGCACGGTAAGTTGAATACGCATACCACAAATCAAATACGTATATATCCTCACGAACCAAACCGTGGTGCGTGTAACAGTTATAACAATAGCACAGACTTCAGTTTTCTTTATGGGTGCGCACACCAGCAATATATCCACTCGGATTTAATTCCCGTTCAATGATTCCATAGTTCGCTGTTTTAATTTACAACAACATTACCACTGTTTGGTGCTTGAATACCACGGTTCTGTGGTTGAATACCATGCCGAGAATACCACAATTCACTGTGCTAATTTCCACAACGCCAATTACAATGACACCGCTTCCAATTGATTTTTGCAGGCATACAATTATAAAATAACAGACAGCATACGCACCATTCCAATTGCCTTTACAGGAATTCAATTATAAATTAACAGACATCATGCGCAACATTGAGTTTGTAAAGCACCTCCCCATCAGTTTTTATTCAATCATCAAAAATATGAACAGTGCGGTGAAAATCCCCTTTATTACACAGTTAAAACAGGATATCTTCACACAGGTCCGCACTCTTATTTCCTGGACAAGACACTCTGTCTTTTTCTTTAAGAGCTGTGGAATACATTCATTCTCCCTATGGTTCATGCATAAAAAAAATTCCTAATTCTGGACTTTTACCTAAGAGGAAATCTTTCTTACTTGATGGCTAAGTTTTTACATCTTTTTCCTTCTTATCCATAGCTACCTTATTACAAAAGCAACTTTTACAAGGCAATTTAGGTTTTTTTTCCATTTAGCTATTTTATGAAAAATAGCATGTTTTTTCTCCATCGTATCCTACTTTTTTTAAAAAATTAACATGTTTTATTTTTACCCTATTGTTAAACTAGAAAACATAGAAACTTCCGGCTTTTTTTGCCTGAGTGGCATGCGCCTGCATCAGACTCCCAAGGTTGAAAATGATCATGATCTCCTGATCATGTGCTTTAGTCCTTGTTCTTGTCTTCCAGGGTCCCACACTTTGTTTTGTAGCTGTCCAAATGCTTTATTCCTTTGCTGCCGCTGCATTTCTGTTGTCCTTTCCTTCATCTTCTTCTTTCTGTCAATCATGTTCAAGTTCTGATTGATCTTGCTTGTTGTTATTTCTATTTTTCTCCAATTTGACTGTTGCATCATCAGTTGCCATATTTCTTCAATTTCTATGTCCAACTTGCTGTTGCTGTTCCCAATTTCTGTTAATTCAACTGCTACCATAGAAGCTGCTTTCGCTGCCGCCATAGATGTTGCTACCTCCCAAACTTCCTGCCCCTCTGCAACATACTTTGGCTCATCACATGAAAACACAATCAAATTGTTAGCATTAAAATCACAAGACCCACTGGTCTAATTTGTGGATTCAGTCACCAACTTTTTCTTCTGCAGCTCCAAGTCTTTTTCAGGACTCAAAATTTTCACTCGCTTTCTCCTCAGCTTTCTCTGGCAATATTTCAACATGCTGATTTGTATTCGCCATGAGACTGTCAGCTAGTCTCGCCTTCTTACCACCTTCTGCTTCATGACTTTCCTTCATGAAAACTCCCCTGCCTTGTTTCCTCAGCAAATTGACCTGTGCGTACGTCCTCTGTTTTTCCAGTTCCCTTCTCTGAAGATCTAGTTTCCTGTACAATTCAATAACTTCATTAGGAGTAAATTTTGGAAACTTGATCTTCAGAGAAGGGAACTGGAAA
Organism: Pinus taeda; assembly: GCA_000404065.3. NCBI lineage: Eukaryota > Viridiplantae > Streptophyta > Pinopsida > Pinales > Pinaceae > Pinus > Pinus taeda. Next base: position 77,460 of record APFE031220657.1, on the reverse strand, counting down.
AACAGAGGACGTATGCACAGGTTAATTTGCTGAGGAAACAAGGCAGGGGAGTTTTCATGAAGGACAGTCATGAAGCAGAAGGTGGTAAGAAGGCGAGACTAGCTGACAGTCTCATGGCGAATACAAATCAGCATGTTGAAATATTGCCAGAGAAACTTAGTAATTGTTCAGTAAATATATAAAAGTGTGTTTATGTTTTGTGTTAATTGTATATGCTATGTGTTTTATAAATGAGTCAAACTTGTGTTCTGTAAATAAAAATGGTGTTGCAGGCACTCGGCGGCGGCTGCATGAATGTTCATGAATGTTCAAATGAGAGCAAGACAGACTATAACGGTGAATTAATTAAAAGGCTTCCCAAAGATTGAGTGGGCCCATAACCCACAGGTCCAGGATCAAGATTTTTAAAGAAATTGGGATTTTGGGCGACCCCCACGCTTTTTGGAGAGTTTTTGTGGAGAAAAATCAGAAGAGGATAGGATCGGTCCTTCATAAGAATTTTTATATAAATGTAA
>APFE031220657.1:49064-76103 GCA_000404065.3 Pinus taeda | reverse complement strand
GCTCTGATACCACTAATGATGGACCGGTCTCTGGCTCTAATGTCAGTCTTCCCAATTTGATAGCAATATATTCTATATCTCCGGTTTGGTCTTTTCCTAATTCCCTGAGCTCATCAGTCATGAAATCAACAACTTCTTTACTGTTTAAAGAATTTACAAGGCCTTCAATTCAAGTTGGGATTAGATGCCTTTTCTGCTGAACTATGGATAAACCCTTTCCTTGTTACTATGCACGCACTGCACCAGTGTATATATATCACAGCAATTGTGATACTCAAAATCATAACTTAACAATTTAAGAATATGCCGCTCTGATAAAACCGCTCTCATTAAGATTATGCCGCTCTCATAACTTAAGATTATGCACACAACAGTTATAACGCACACAACAAATCTTGGAATTCATAATACAAAAAATATATATATATTATTATATTATTATAATTATATATATACAAACAACTATATAATATATAACTATATATATATTATTATATATATATATATAATATATTAATTTATATTATATATATATAGACTGCACGGTAAGTTGAATACGCATACCACAAATCAAATACGTATATATCCTCACGAACCAAACCGTGGTGCGTGTAACAGTTATAACAATAGCACAGACTTCAGTTTTCTTTATGGGTGCGCACACCAGCAATATATCCACTCGGATTTAATTCCCGTTCAATGATTCCATAGTTCGCTGTTTTAATTTACAACAACATTACCACTGTTTGGTGCTTGAATACCACGGTTCTGTGGTTGAATACCATGCCGAGAATACCACAATTCACTGTGCTAATTTCCACAACGCCAATTACAATGACACCGCTTCCAATTGATTTTTGCAGGCATACAATTATAAAATAACAGACAGCATACGCACCATTCCAATTGCCTTTACAGGAATTCAATTATAAATTAACAGACATCATGCGCAACATTGAGTTTGTAAAGCACCTCCCCATCAGTTTTTATTCAATCATCAAAAATATGAACAGTGCGGTGAAAATCCCCTTTATTACACAGTTAAAACAGGATATCTTCACACAGGTCCGCACTCTTATTTCCTGGACAAGACACTCTGTCTTTTTCTTTAAGAGCTGTGGAATACATTCATTCTCCCTATGGTTCATGCATAAAAAAAATTCCTAATTCTGGACTTTTACCTAAGAGGAAATCTTTCTTACTTGATGGCTAAGTTTTTACATCTTTTTCCTTCTTATCCATAGCTACCTTATTACAAAAGCAACTTTTACAAGGCAATTTAGGTTTTTTTTCCATTTAGCTATTTTATGAAAAATAGCATGTTTTTTCTCCATCGTATCCTACTTTTTTTAAAAAATTAACATGTTTTATTTTTACCCTATTGTTAAACTAGAAAACATAGAAACTTCCGGCTTTTTTTGCCTGAGTGACATGCGCCTACATCAGACTCCCAAGGTTGAAAATGATCATGATCTCCTGATCATGTGCTTTAGTCCTTGTTCTTGTCTTCCAGGGTCCCACACTTTGTTTTGTAGCTGTCCAAATGCTTTATTCCTTTGCTGCCGCTGCATTTCTGTTGTCCTTTCCTTCATCTTCTTCTTTCTGTCAATCATGTTCAAGTTCTGATTGATCTTGCTTGTTGTTATTTCTATTTTTCTCCAATTTGACTGTTGCATCATCAGTTGCCATATTTCTTCAATTTCTATGTCCAACTTGCTGTTGCTGTTCCCAATTTCTGTTAATTCAACTGCTACCATAGAAGCTGCTTTCGCTGCCGCCATAGATGTTGCTACCTCCCAAACTTCCTGCCCCTCTGCAACATACTTTGGCTCATCACATGAAAACACAATCAAATTGTTAGCATTAAAATCACAAGACCCACTGGTCTAATTTGTGGATTCAGTCACCAACTTTTTCTTCTGCAGCTCCAAGTCTTTTTCAGGACTCAAAATTTTCACTCGCTTTCTCCTCAGCTTTCTCTGGCAATATTTCAACATGCTGATTTGTATTCGCCATGAGACTGTCAGCTAGTCTCGCCTTCTTACCACCTTCTGCTTCATGACTTTCCTTCATGAAAACTCCCCTGCCTTGTTTCCTCAGCAAATTGACCTGTGCGTACGTCCTCTGTTTTTCCAGTTCCCTTCTCTGAAGATCTAGTTTCCTGTACAATTCAATAACTTCATTAGGAGTAAATTTTGGAAACTTGATCTTCAGAGAAGGGAACTGGAAAAACAGAGGACGTATGCACAGGTTAATTTGCTGAGGAAACAAGGCAGGGGAGTTTTCATGAAGGACAGTCATGAAGCAGAAGGTGGTAAGAAGGCGAGACTAGCTGACAGTCTCATGGCGAATACAAATCAGCATGTTGAAATATTGCCAGAGAAACTTAGTAATTGTTCAGTAAATATATAAAAGTGTGTTTATGTTTTGTGTTAATTGTATATGCTATGTGTTTTATAAATGAGTCAAACTTGTGTTCTGTAAATAAAAATGGTGTTGCAGGCACTCGGCGGCGGCTGCATGAATGTTCATGAATGTTCAAATGAGAGCAAGACAGACTATAACGGTGAATTAATTAAAAGGCTTCCCAAAGATTGAGTGGGCCCATAACCCACAGGTCCAGGATCAAGATTTTTAAAGAAATTGGGATTTTGGGCGACCCCCACGCTTTTTGGAGAGTTTTTGTGGAGAAAAATCAGAAGAGGATAGGATCGGTCCTTCATAAGAATTTTTATATAAATGTAATGCAATAGGGGTGTAATAGATATCTTATTTTGTGAAGAAAATTGTGAGTGGGCAAGATGTAGCCGAGCATGAGTTCGTTTTAAGGCTGAAAGGCCTTAACTTTGTAATTGTTCAGTAAATATATAAAAGTGTGTTTATGTTCTGTGTTAATTGTATATGCTATGTGTTTTATAAATGAGTCAAAACTTGTGTTCTGTAAATAAAAATGGTGTTGCAGGCACTCGGCGGTGGCTGCATGAATGTTCATGAATGTTCAAATGAGAGAAAGACAGACTATAACGGTGAATTAATTAAAAGGCTTCCCAAATATTGAGTGGGCCCATAACCCACAGGTACAGGATCAAGATTTTTAAAGAATTTGGGATTTTGGGCAACCCCCAAAATCTCATTTTCATCAGTTGGTATCAGAGCAGTAAAAGATTCTGCGGAACGAGGTACAGTTCTTAATGAAGTATGAATAGGTATGGTCTTCATATTTGTGTAGATAGTGACAGCGGAAGGTGAGAAGATTTGCAGCAACCTATAGGATGCCAAAAGACCGAGTGCAGAGGGCTTGGTGAGGTATCATGTAACAGAGGAGGCTGTTACTGCAGAGGTTGGTTGCACTGAAGGAATGCAGTGGTTAAAATTACTAAGGACAAGGAGAAGCATATGACCCGGAGGTCATAAATTTTTGTGCCTCGGGAGTCTGATGCAGGTGCATCTCACCCTTTTCTTAATTAAAGAAAAATCCAAGTGGAGCATGAAGACGTGGACCAGTGGAGCTGAATAAAGGGAAAAAACAGAGAAAATCTCCCTTAACAGTTAAAGAAAAAAAATTAAAGAGAGAATGGATAAGACTAGATAGACTTTCTATTATTAATAGCCATGCACGCTTTTTGGAGAGTTTTTTGTGGAGAAAAATCAGAAGATGATAGGATCGGTCCTTCATAAGACTTTTAATATAAATGTAATGCAATAGGGGTGTAATAGATATCTTATTTTGTGAAGAAAATTGTGAGTGGGAAAGATGTAGCCGAGCATGAGTTCGTTTTAAGGCTGAAAGGCCTTAACTTTGTAATTGTTCAGTAAATATATAAAAGTGTGTTTATGTTTTGTGTTAATTGTATATGCTATGTGTTTTATAAATGAGTCAAAACTTGTGTTCTGTAAATAAAAATGGTGTTGCAGGCACTCGGCGGCGGCTGCATGAATGTTCAAATGAGAGCAAGATAGACTATAACGATGAATTAATTAAAAGGCTTCCCAAAGATTGAGTGGGCCCATAACCCACAGGTCCAGGATCAAGATTTTTAAAGAATTTGGGATTTTAGGCAACCCCCAAAATCTCATTTTCATCAATTGGTATCAGAGCAGTAAAAGATTCTGCGGAACGAGGTACAATTCTTAATGAAGTATGAATAGGTATGGTCTTTATATTTGTGTAGGTAGCGACAGCGGAAGGTAAGAATATTTGCAGCAACCTATAGGATGCCAAAAGGCCGAGTGCGGAGGGCTTGGTGAGGTATCATGTAACAGAGGAGGCTGTTACTGCAGAGGTTGGTTGCACTGAAGGAATGCAGTGGTTAAAATTACTAAGGACAAGGAGAAGCATATGACCAGGAGGTCATAAATTTTTGTGCCTCGGGAGTCTGATGCAGGTGCATCTCACCCTTTTCTTAATTAAAGAAAAATCCAAGTGGAGCATGAAGACGTGGACCAGTGGAGCTGAATAAAGGGAAAAAATAGAGAAAATCTCCCTTAACAGTTAAAGAAAAAAAATTAAAGAGAGAATGGATAAGACTAGATAGACTTCCTATTATTAATAGTCATGCACGCTTTTTGGAGAGTTTTTGTGGAGAAAAATCAGAAGAGGATAGGATTGGTCCTTCATAAGACTTTTTATATAAATGTAATGCAATGGGGGTGTAATAGATATCTTATTTTGTGAAGAAAATTGTGAATGGGCAAGATGTAGCCGAGCATGAGTTCGTTTTAAGGCTGAAAGGCCTTAACTTTGTAATTTTTCAGTAAATATATAAAAGTGTGTTTATGTTTTGTGTTAATTGTATATGCTATGTGTTTTGTAAATGAGTCAAAACTTGTGTTCTGTAAATAAAAATGGTGTTGCAGGCACTCGACGGCGGCTGCATGAATGTTCATGAATGTTCAAATGAGAGCAAGACAGACTATAATGGTGAATTAATTAAAAGGCTTCCCAAAGATTGAGTGGGCCCATAACCCACAGGTCTAGGATCAAGATTTTTAAAGAATTTGGGATTTTGGGCAACCCCCAAAATCTCATTTTCATCACAAAGGCAAAGAACCAAAGAAACCAGGGGGCAAGAAGAAAGGGAAAAACAAAAAGAAGAAACAGGAGGTTTCACCTCCTGAAAAATATTCTAAAAACCCTACTGGGCAAAAGAAACCTAATCAACCATGTTTTATATGCAATGAGGACCATTATACAAGAGATTGTCTGCATCGAGCTGAGGTCAAGAAATTTTTAAAAACTTCAAGCACCTCAGCAGTATTGACTGATCCGTTTCCAAGACCAAAAACTAATCTGGTTGCTATCGATAATGCTTCCCCATCCCAAGTGCTTATGTTATCCATATCGAAGCAGCAAAATGATGCTTTGATATCGATGAGGAATAAAGATTACAGGAATCCATAGATGTCGAACAACAAGGCTACAGATCAACCTAGTAGTTCGACAACAACTTCGTCAGAAGTTGTGCCACCCATCATTCCTGAACTAATAATAAAGCCGCCAAAGGGAGTAGTACATAAATCAACATTTAATCCTCATGCTCGAGCAGCACAAAATTATACTATAGTAGAGGATCTAGTTCAATCGCCATCCGCTATGTCGACACTTGAAGTACTACAGAATTGCCCCTCCCAAAAGCAAGATTTATTATCAACAATAGGTGGGATTGACCCAATGGATTCCAATCTTGTGGTATTTAACCACAAAGGTTATGAACCTCAGTTATTGGCCCAACTCGCTTTCCTTATACAGGTAAAATCCTTCAACAAAACTGTTCATCGAACGATCATTGACGAGGGCGCATCCACCTATGTAATGTCAATGAGTTGTTGGAAAACTTTAGGCTCACCATCCTTGTCGCGATCATCAACGACATTAAAAGCATTCGATGGAAGAACATACATGCCATATAGGATATTAAGTAACTTGAAAGTCGAACTGGGGGGCAAGACAGTAGAAATTGAAGTCGAAGTTATCAATGGAAACCTTAATTACAATATCCTACTAGGAAGGCCCTAGATTTATGCTATGGATGCTATTGTGTCAACATATTTTAGAAAGATTGCATTTCCCTTCCAAGGCGGAATTTCAATCGTTGACCAACTAACCTTTCTCCCCAACAGTTCACAAGTTACGGGAAGCATTCCAATGATCCATGGAAGCTCTCAATCGCTTCAAAATGTTGGAGTAGGCCTCCTAAAAGACCTTGCCTTATTGGGTACTTTTTCCCTCCTGCCTCCAAGTAATCTGGTGGAAGTGGCCATGGTGGAGACTTGGAATATGGTATCTTCTATATCAGCAAAGAATAAGAAGATTTCCGAACATTTTGTTAGCATGGATCGTCGCCAGGTATTGCCTCCAAGCCACATAGAAATTTTGTAGCAATCAATTTTCTTGGCCTGGGTGGCAAACCCAAATCAGCGCTCATCGAGTGTTTGGATAGATAGGTCTCAAGCATATGGCACCTCTTCAGATCCTTGGTCACATGTACATTCTACAGACGAAGGAATCATTCAGTCAATGATGATAGGAGAGGCACCATGGGAAGATTACCACCATCGTTCCCATCTGCAATATAATGATGAAGATTATTCCAACGACCTTGATCATCCTTCAGTTTTTGATTTTCTATCAAATATTGTAAATATAGTGGATTCCAAGAAAAATCTTTCCAATATTGAAGAAACTACCACCATAAATATCTCGACCAAACCTAATGTTGTAGAGAATATTCATGTCGGCAAATCTTGCTCTTCTTCAGAATTGGAAATATACTCCGCTCTCTTTCATGAATTCAGAGATGTCTTTGCATGGTCATATGAAAAAATGCTAGGAATTGTTTCGAGCATCGTTGAACACGAAATCAATATGTATCCAGATGTCAAACTAGGACGACAGCGGCTTCAACAGGTTCACCCGAAGAAAGCTGCTGCCATCAAGGCATAAGTTGAAAAACTTTTATATGCTGGTTTCATTTACCCCGTTCCTCTAACTGATTGGGTATCGAATACTGTTCCTGTAATGAAAAAGAAAGGAATGATTAGATTATGCGTTGATGACAGGGATGTAAATAAAGCTTGTCCAAAGGACAACTACCTTACACCCTTCATCGACCAAATAATTGATGAATGTGCCGGATGAGAAATCGTTTCATTCATGGATGGATTTTCCAGATATAATCAAATAAACATCTGCCCATAGGACCAGTTGAAGACTGCAATTATATGTCCGTGGGGCACATTCGCATATCGTAAACTACCTTTCGGTTTAAAGAACATAGGGGCAACTTTTCAGAGGGCAATAAACTACGCCTTCCATGACATCAAGCACATTGTTCAACCATATTTCGACGATTTACCAGCTCATTCGCGAAAGTGGACTGATCATCCGTAGCATTTGAGAGCTATATTTCTATGTTGCCGACACTACAAGATACGACTCAATCCACACAAGTGTGTGTTTTGTGTCAGTTATATTCGTTTACTTGGTTTCGTAGTTTCTAAGCACAAGATTCGACTTGAACCATGTAAGGTTTAGGAAATCATCGACATGCCTCCACCTTCAAATTTGCTTTAGATTCAGAAAATCCTAGGGAAAGCAAAATTTCTAAGGAGGTTCATTCCAAATTATGTTGAACTTGCTAAAGGTTATATACGCCTTTTGAAAAAAGAAGTGCCCTTCAACTAGGATCAGGTTGCGCAAGCTTCCTTTGACGCTTTAAAGGATTCCCTAATAAAAGCATCATTAATGTACGCTCCTGACGATCAAAAGGAATTTAACTTGTATCTTATTGCAGCAGATACAATTGCCGCAATGGTTTTAATACAAGAAGACAATGGAATTGAACATCCTATCTATTATTTAAGCTGAAAATTAAATCATACAGAAAGCAAGTACTCTTATGTTGAAAACCTGGCTCTAGCAGTTGTTCAAGCAGTATAGAGATTTCGACACTACATCCTCTTTCGCAAAACTACCATTCTCTCAGATTGCAACCTTATGACCTACATTCTATCGCGTCAATTACTAGGGGGAAAATATTCAAAATGGATAACCATTTTGCAAGAGTTTGATCTGGAATTCACAAAATACAAATCAAATAAATCTCTAGTTTTCGGAGAGTTACTATGTGACCTCCCATCGTCGTCCAACGATTCAACATCTAAAGCATCAATTGTGGACAAATCTCTTTTTCTGATATTATCAAGCGATTTTTGGTATGGAGATATACTGATCTATCTCCAAACCCAAACCTTTAGGCCTAACACCTCTCACTCCGAACAACGATGTACTCAATACCAAGCAAAAGACTACATGATCATCGGTGCTACCCTTTAATGTCGTGGTTTCGATACAGTTCTGCGAAGGTGCCTCACGCATGAGGAGGCTGAAAAATTCCTAAATGATTGTCATTCAGGTGCGTGTGGGGGGCACCAATCTGGTTACGCTATAGCACAAAAGATCTTATGAGCAGGTTACTTCTGGGCTACTATATTCAAAGATTGCATAATTGCGGTCAGAAGTTGCCATGCTTATCAGATCTTCGACCGCAAAACCAGACTTCCGCCTGCACCGTTGCATCCGGTAGTTGTTGTTGGGCCATTCACAAAATGGGGCATAGATTTCATGACATGTAACCCCACCTCGGCTGGGGGGCATGGGTATATCATAGTCACAGTCAACTATTTTACAAAATGGGCCGAGGCAATGCCTACATTAAACAACAGCGGTGAAATGGCTGCTCTTTTATTTTTCAATCATGTAGTCTCTAGATTTGGTGTTCCACAAGCTATAGTCATAGATCATGGATCACATTTTCACAATCACATGATGGTTGAATTGGCTGCCAAATTAGGACTGTCCCATGACAGTTCTACTTCATATTATCCACAAGCTAATGGACAAGTTGAGGCCATCAACAAAGTCCTGAAGCACGTGCTGCAAAGGATGATTGGAGTCCACAAATGGAGTTGGCACTTAATCCTATACTCAGCCTTGTGGAAATATAGGACATCGGTGAGAAATGCGACCAGATTTACACTCTTTCAGTTAGTGTATAGCCTGGAAGCGGTCTTACCGATTCAGTGTGAAATTTCATCTCTCAAGCTCGCAATTGATCTACTTTCTAAAACTTCAGAGGAAGAGGCTCGTTTCTTGGAACTAATCCAATTGGATGAAACCTGTTGTGATGCCAATTTGGCTAACAAAGCTCATAAGAAACGAGTCAAGGTGCAATTTGACAAAAATATCAAACCCCGTGTCTTCTCAGAAGGTGACCTGGTCTTACTTCACGATCAGGGATACAATAAATTGGGAGCAGGTAAGTTCCAACCATTGTGGATGGGTCCCTACATTGTTAAGCGAGTATTAGCAAAAGGAGCCTATGAGTTAGTAGATTACGATGGGATTCCACTGTCGTAACCTTGAAATAGGTTGTACCTTAAGTGTTACTATGCTTGATTAAGTGTAGTGATCTCTTTATATGTTTTTTTTACGTTTTTATTTTTTTAAAGAGTGATCATTTTGGTTAGGTATTCCACTTTGAATTTGTTGCAGATGTCATACCTATTGGAATCATTCGTTGGATACACCGACGGAGCTAGTCGTAGTACGCAGAATCTATCTTTTGCAGCCTAGGCCATTTTTGATCCAAGTAGCGAGCTAGTGAGTTTCAGAGGGATATGTATTGGTTGATCAACAAACAACATCGCTGAGTACAGTGCGTTGATGGAGCTTCTCTCTGATGCCATCGCACATGGCATACGCTGACTTGTTGTCAGGTTAGATTCACAACTCGTCATCCTACAACTTACTGGCATCTATTCTATTCAGAATCCAGCTATCTATCATATGTTCCTAAGGGTAAGGATTTTGGAAAGGAAGTTTGATTTATTCAATATCAACATATTTTCAGAAACTTAAACACATTAATTGATTCATTAGCGAATTATGTGTTAGATAGACATTTGCATCGTTTATAAAGGAAAAAGCATTTCAATCAACATTTGCATCAGGATCACATAACTTAACCGAAATGAAATTCTGAAAATAAAAAATATATATAGCTATTTATAGTTTTTTACAAAATGTTCTGTGTCCAAGACAAAATCCGTCATACGACCCAAAAACTCAAAAATGTAGAAAAGCACCCTAGACTAATGGTGATGGTGATAGCAAGTCACCGCCTGTGTGATCATACGTAAGAACCTAGTCCATCGACTCAGTACGCCAGTAGTATGGTGCTGTAATCTCAGAGGTAAATCGTCGGTTCTCACATCATGAATACCAAGCGTAAGACCCTCGATCTGATTCTGCAATACTGCAAGGGTCTTTGCTATGTCCATATCGCAAAGGACAGCCCTCCCTATAGCCTCTCCTGCTGGAATAGTAGCTGCTACCCTTGGACATGTTGCTGGTTGCACTAGTCCAACATCTACACACATATATGAGTTTGATTAGCCTTGATAACCTTTAAAAAACACAGGAGCATTATAAAAGTAATAAATAGAGGTATGGTCAGATATTTTTACCTATAATGCCCCACTACTCGCCAGCTAATAGCGCCAAATCCGGGTCACCTCGGAAATCCATCTCAATGTATGGATACTCTACAAAGACCATCTTCTGATGATTGAACCACTCAAAGAAGGCATCAGAGAATGAAATCTGTGATTGGCCAACATGTCTGGCCATGTGATCAACCCATCTCTGCATCCGTGGTTCTCTCGGTGCTGGAAATCCAAGTGAAATATATTGTGGCTGCATCAGTGGAATCCTCTCCAAGGCGAAAGCAGTCAGAATGGAACCGTAACCAAAGTTTTTGGATCTTCCATTCTTCACCTTGGAAAGATGTTATTTTATAACCGGAATTACTACATCACACCAGTTGAATAATTTTGGTTCAAGGCATTCCAGAGCGTACTACATGTAAGACCTGTTGACCAAATAAAGAGCCGCACTACCATCCAATCTAGAAAAGGTGAATAAACTATTCCTCAAAGACTGGTCAGTGACATCTCGAATACTGATCTTTTCTTCCCTGCTTGGCTGAGATCCATCTCTACAAAACTGACGAATATAATCCCTCACAGGTTCAACCTCACGGGCGGATCCTGATAGTGAGAGAGGGGCACCACGCCTCGATAACCCAGTCAAAAAGTAGATATCCTCAATTGTCAAAGGGATGGATTTACCTCTAATCTGGAACACCTGGTTGGTAGGATCCCATGCATCAAGAAGATATTGCAACAAATTGATTTGTTGCCTCATGTTGGATATGCAGAAGAATTTGAGCAAGCCATGCAATGCAGTAATCGTACCCGAATCATGTAAGGCAATCATGTCCTCTTCTTCATGTTTGCGTTCATGCCATGTAACAACCATCTTGATCCGATGAATCTCTGAAACACAAACAAAAGATGAATTAGGATCCTGATTTGGGCAAAAACAGGCAAAATTTCCATCAGAAAACACTGCATAAACTTTCCCTCATGCGTCCATCGTAACTTGGTTGTGCACAGGGTGAGATGCATACTGACTGGCCAATGGAAAGCTCAGTATGCATCACACTTTTCGATGCATACTAGGTGCGATGGGGAGAGAACGAATTGTTCAAACCCCTGAGGCCCAGAAGAACAGGAAAAGTTGCTCAGAATCAGAAAAGGAAGGAATGCAATTGAAGAGCTCACGGTTAGCTCCTACCTAGTCCAGATGGCGCGGAAAATAGTGCAATGGATCTCCCAAAATCAACTGATGAAATTCGAGGGGGAAACACCTCCAGAGCTCCAACAATTCCAAATTTGAATGAAATGGTAAAAATGAGGGGTAAAACTACTTTTATGTTACTGTTCACGTAATTCAAGTAAGATGTTGGTTTTTAACTCATTTTTCAAGCATGTATTTACATTTCTAATCAATTTGATGGAGTAATTGAACAGGGAGTACGAATGTCAAAAGGATATAGTGTTAATGGTAAATTTAACATCTTTAACTATTCACGAGCAGTGTTACCATAGGGTTCAAGCTCGTTAAAAAATAAACCCGCCACTGAGCATAGTTTGTAAAGATTCAAGCTCATTAAAAAATGAATCCACCCTTGGTAAATAACCTTTGTGATCACATTGCTATCAGCCTTTTGAGCCTTGGTCATGTTCTTACTGTCACCTCCACTCTTTTAGCCGATCACACGCCTCCACTTGATTGTTTACCCTTTTGAGGAACAGCTGCGACGAGTGATTCTACTAGCCACCCTCATTACATTGTCGTGTTTGAGAAGTTCCAAACTTACCTGGAACCAATTGCTACCCGAAAATACCGCTTGTTCCTCAAAAAATGAGTCTCTTTTAAGCTCTTTTTAGACTCGTAAAATATGAAAATATTGTTGAGCTACTGGCCTTTCTAGCTCGTTAAAGTAAAGGGAAGCGCCATCCCTCCTCTATATTTTAATCTTTTTGGACCAGAGGGATCATTACACAAAAAGATCGAGCACTTGTCTTTTTCGGCTTGCTAAAGCTATCGAAAAGTCATCCCTTTCATATTATTTTATACTTTTTCGGACTTAAGGGATTATGCCACGAAAAAGGACTACTGGAGTTTCCTTTTCATCTCTTTTCAAACTCTCTAAACATGAAAAGGACTGAGATATATTTGTTGTTAAACTCGTTAAAACGATAGCGACAAACTTGTCCATCTAGACAAAGCGAGTTTCACTGTCGCTAGGCTCGCTAAATCATAATGTCAGGTTTGCCCGAAGGGAAAATTATAGAACAAGCATATGTTATCCTCTTCAAGCTTGACAAAAATAAAGAGGTAGTGGTCAGCAATTATTGGGGAAAAAGGGAAGAAAACTTGAAGAACTTCATTGGTAGCAGGTTGCTCTGGAACATGACACTTTCACTCCATCACCATGATTGAGTCGAGTTGGGTTATTCTGTTCACCATCACCATTGGTCCTCCGTACCATCCAGGGTTAACGCTACTGATCCATCTTAGTGTTGCTGATATGTTCAAGAGAAGTCATTCAGAGAATTCACCAACTCAGCTAATGCCTCATCCACTGCAATACCTCCACTCTCCATTTTTCACGACCGCCATTCCTGAACCCTATATCATCAGATCGTTTTCACCTCCAAAAAATCATTTGCTTCGTTTCATGTCGTAGATGTGGGATTCATTAAGGCCCTCCTGTGACGGGTCACTTCTTGTCGACATCAGTTCATTATCCAAGAATTTGAATTAGGAACAACCCTTTCAGTACTTTGAAGCTTGCATGCCTCAATGGCAAGTTTCTCACTTCCGGCGACAAGTTTATATCAATGGCCTTCGACCAAAAGATTTTACATGGTGTTAGACATCAGATCATATATTCACACCACGTTAATTGTAGTGTAGTACCTTGAGGGTCATTATCATTATCGATGATTCCTCTCGCGCTTGTTAATAACTTACATCATTGGTTGGTAATCAAGCGATGTATTTCCATGTTCGACTTCAAAACATATTTTCATGTGGATCGACTTGTACATCGGTTGAAGATTGAACGAGTTTAAAGACCCTGAATCTAGTTTCATCCATCTGGGTTACGATATATTTAGGAAAATAAAGGCATCAAATGTACTCCATAGCTGCACAGATGATCGTCCAAGCTAAGGGATGATGGCTCTACAAGAATCACCAGCCTGCAACAACAGACGATTATCTATCCTATGTACATGAAAATGAATTTATAAAGGTCACCTTCCAGTTCGAAAAAGCTCGGATCCTCATGATAAAGCATTTCACCTGACATCAGAAGATTTATGACCTCATGCTTTAGGGGGCAACTGCTATAGACATATTTGGGCACTACAACCCCAATCACATATGTCGATAAACCAAGGGCTCTTAAACCCCTAAAAGTGTTGTTTCACATCCTAAAAGATCAAGGTCAATTGATTACATCATTTCCCAGAATTTCTCCCTGAAAAACCACTCAGAACTGGTCAAAACTGGACCATATGGACTGCTCCATGTTGAGGGTGCAATGCATACTGACTGTAACACTGGCCAGGTGCGATGCATACTAAAAGAGCCTTCTGTAGGGTGAGATGGGAGGGAGTAGACAAATGGTAGAGACAATTTTCTAAGTGGAAACCCATATAATGTTCTAGAAACTTCTCATATGACACTTGCCTCTCTGAATTCGCCCAGGGATGAGTAAGAGATCATGACATCTCCAAGTGGAACCAAGAACTATCAGTGAAATGACACTAATATAAAACCAAGAAGCTGACTCACCCCTCTGTAAATATATATAAATGGATCCCTCATCCCAGAGATCTAGAGGGTAGAATTTTGTAATTTGTAAGGAAGTGCTGTTGGTTTCTCTTTGAGAATAGACATTCTATTGTTGGGTGATCTTGCTTTTCATGAGGGGAAGAGGGCTTTCATGCTGGGAGGATGATGCTGGATCAGACAGATGGGTTGTAACCCTCTCTTCTACTTCTACTATAAATAAAGTTATATGAGTTTTCCTCCATATACTTGTGTACTTGTAAATGTTGTATTTGTGAATGCAATTGTATGGTTAATGTACTTCTGATTCTGCATTGTTTATGGTATTATAGATCTCTATGCTTTGATGATATTTTGCTGCTTTGCCTCTACAGGTGTTCTTTAAAGCGGGACAAGTGAGAAAGGAGTGGCAAGCTCTATCAAAGGAGATAGGAAACAAGCAAGGATCCAAGCGAAAGATTAAGGTTGGTGCTCTATGCTTCTCTCTTATCTATCATACATAAAGAAAAACACAAGTTACTTTGAATTGTTTGTTTCTAAGATAACTACCCATCTTAGTGGGACTAGCAGATCAAATAGACACTAGTTTTCCCGGAAACACTCCCTAAGTAGGAGTGGCTAATAGAAAACCCTATTAGGTGTTCCCAACCCCTAAGGGGAAATACATGTCCCTAGTACATCCTTAATCAATAAGTAGCATGTGAATGATGATGATATGGATGGGGTCACATGGGTCTCAAAGACAAATGCCATGGGTACAAGTATAACAATGATGAGGGATGGCCACATATTGGGCATACAAATGTGATGAGGGAGAAATCGTGGTTAAATGAGTTACCCCAACATTTGTTTTTCTACCTCTCTTTAGTTTCCTTTTGTTTTTTCTTTATTTTTTCTTTGTACTACTGCTCGAAGCTCCAGGAAATAGGAGCATGTTATGTATGATGTAAACAATTATTCCCCCCTTAAGGTGGGTTAGTTCATCGCCCACCAAGGGTTGATACATGCATGGGTTCCTTTAATGACATGATGCACTCATGGGACTTAGGAACTATTGCGATGACCATAATGATAAGGGTTGTAAGCCATGTTTTTCTTTTTCTTGCATGCTATATTAAATATCCCGACTATCTTTTTCATTTTATGATTTTATTTTTTTGTTTCTTTTTTGTGGCCATTTTTTAGTTGCATCAACGTCTGGGACAAAGTTTCTAAGACCAACCCATATATGTGGACATGGGGATGTAGAGTGTTAGTGTCATGTAGAACTAGTGGTCATGTGGATCCAGAGAAGGAAAAGGATAAAATAGGGATTGTAATGTGCGTAAGGGAGTGAAAAATGTGGAATGGGAAAATGGGACCACACTACCAAAATCTAGGTTTCCCAAGAATTGCCCTTCCTAAAGCCATAGGAAAATAGGATAGCTCCCTAGGGACTAGGATTGAAGATTAAAAACCCATTTAAGGTGAGGGAACAAAGCCATGATCAAAGACCTTGTTTCTTCTGAGTCACCAAATAATCCATGCTCAAATGCCCAAATGAAAAAACCAACATAAGAAACTGATTACAAAATGAAAAACATAACTTTTGGGTTGGATTGCCCACCTTCTAACATATGCTCTTGATATATGGGTGAGGAAACATACAACTGATGCAGGGAACAAAGATAAAGCGACACATTACATTGGCTATGAAGTGGTTCTTAGGGGCGACTAGTTGTTTGCTAGAAGAAAATGAATAGGAGAAACACTCTCCTAGGGGTACCCACTTTTGGTGGGCGACATTTGGCCCCAACTGGAATATGAGATCATTATAGAGCACATGATCCATGTACTCGAATGGGGAGGTCATTAGAACACCAACAATTCCTTGAGGTGTAGACCTATGTCATGCACACCACAAAATAACTACTGAAAGCATGTGCATTGGGTGTATTTGTATCACCGCTATTTTTCATCAAAGAATAAATCATATAGAAAAAAAATCTATTCTATGATGCAAGTCTAATCTAAAATGCAATCTAGTCTAGCATGAGAACGTGATATGATTATAGTGGTTGTACAAAACCAATATGCAATCCATCCTCCATTGTCATGCATGCCATATTATACAAGTGTTAAGTATAGTCATACAACCAATGTAACCAGGATATTAACAAATCAATATAATCCCCAGTTTTTCCTATGATTAGTAAAGACACGGGATAAGAAAACACCGCAATAATTCAAGCTAGAGCTATATTCCATGTCATATGGGTGCGAGGTGGGAAAACATAGGACCACACTTTATGAAAAGGATACATGGATGCAAAATAAAAATGAGAATCATGCTCACACCATCAAGTGAGTCCTTCAAGTTTGAATAGAGAGAAGCAAACAACCAGAAGCAAACAACCAAACTCAAGTATTCCCTCCCAAATGTCCCCTTAGTGATTCCATGCTCCATGGTACCCATATGGACATGATGGGAGGGAAGAGAAGATGGTTTGCATTGAAGGTCACAACAACTAGGTTTATTTTTCCAATGATCACATTCAAAAGTGGGAAACAACCTAGATTCATCATCTTCAATGGCCGTGGATTGGGGATTGGTAGGAAGGTCCACAAATGTCTCCAGTATCATAAGGAAGATAGGGCAAGACAAGGTATGTATTAATTTCATGATTAGTGTCAAAGATAGGGTCCTTGTCAAAGTGATGGCCAATGCTTTCCCATTTCCCTTCTTGAATATGCAAGTAATCTCCCATGTCCAAATTCAAGGGGGTAATGGAGGCACCCTTTTCAAGGTCTTCAATAAGTACCTTGTGAGGATTAGCATCGTTGAAAAAGGTAAGGCTATCTTCAATTGATAAATCCCCTTAATTGAATTTTTTATCGGAATCACCATTAATATCTTCATTATTGGTTTCATCTTGATGATTTAGAAAATGATCCTCTTCCTCATCTTTTTGCTGACCATTATTAGTGTCACTTTCACAGTTTTGATGACTAGGCCATTTATTCTTGAAGACATCCTCACATTGATCAAAGTTGGTGATGCATTATTGAGGTAAGTTAAGGTACCACTCACTAATATTACCTTCAAATGACAAGGAAAACAACACCTTAACGACATCTTCTTCATTTTCATTCATAATCCTAGGAGAAATTTACCATATAAAATCATCCACATGCTTCTCGGCACTAGTAATACCACTTCCTTAGGAAACCACTCATGGTATTCATTAGGAAATGGGCAAGGGGCACCAGGGAATGCATCAAAGCTCAATTGTTTGGATGAAGTGAGATGCAATATTTGATATATAGGAGGTTTATGTTAGTCATTGCTAACCAAATTGCAATTTCCTTGATATACCTCAATATGTTTGGATTGAAGGATTTCTTTTGTGATTGCTACACTCAATTTTTGGCAAGTGTCATCACAGACACAAAATCCTTGTCCCTCAAATAATAAGAACACATTAATGAATTTCGTGATGGAATAAATGCTCGTAGGCTTGCATATCTTCAACCAACCAAGATACTTGTGTCCAAAGGATATAAATAATAACCTAATGTTAACATCCTCAAGATCCCCCTTTGATCTTCGAGCTATATATGAGAACTCTTTTTGCATGATTAATGGCTGAAGATGGATCACCATCAAACATGGGAACATTGCTTACTGTATTTGAATCTAGATAATTTTGATGCCAATGAATGATTGAAATATCTAAGGCGAGAAACAACTTGTGTAGTGCTAGGAGATACATTTTTGCAAATTATACATATCAACGATACAGGAGTCACCAAGGTGAATTTTAAAGTGTCTTAAGAGATGTCAACTTCACCTTACAAGCATTGAATTTTAGGTTAAATGAAGAACAAAGGCTTCGTTCTTCCAATGGAGTCACCAAATAATGATCTGTCATTTGGGAAGAAGGTAAATAATTCATAATGGTAGACTTACTTCTCCCTAGAAACGACACTAGAATGTTACCATAAAATCTTGTAGGCCTTGGAGAGGGAAACCATACAAGACAAAGAGCTAGAATGAGTTATAACGATGGGATAATGGCTCACTATCACCACAACCAAGGTCCCATTCTCTTTACAAATGTTCAGTAATGGGAGGGTTCCTGGTAAGATAATAATGATCTTTAATAGATTTTCTAGGGTTTAAGGAGCAAAGTGATCGATTAAGACTTTTCAAGGAATGCTAAAGGCTATGAAATAATGCTTCACAATGTGTTTCACTCCCTATGAGAGACCTAGAAATGAATTGCACAAGACCTAGGGTTTTATGAATAATCATGGATGAGGGTACTCCCACGATCAAGGCAATGCTGTGAAAATGCTTCTTATGATATACTTCACTACCTACTAAACTCATACAACCCTCAAAGAAGTCCCCAAATTGAGGAAAAACTAGCGAGGGTTTCCCTCTTAGCGAGATACCTAGGGCAAGAGATGTTATGGACAAAATCCAAGTGGATGCCCAACAAACTTGGAGGTCAAGTAGTCAAGAACCTATACTTGATGATTAGGCTCTCTAATTCCTAAAAAACTCTCCTCCCTAAATTTTTTCCCTAAGCCCTAGTTAGTCATCCTACCTTAACACAACTAAAGTTTAGAGAGAGAATTTATGGAGAAGAAGTGAAGTTGACCACTAAGGACTTGGATTAGTGCCCTGAGCTTGGTCATATGGATTCTTAGGATGTTCAAGATGAGATAAAACATATCTAAGGAGGCTTAGAACTGATGCCCTAGGTATCAATTCAAAATATTTATCCACTTCAAGAGATAATGGAGTTTCATTTAGAGTTTAGAGAATATCCTTCAATAGGAAAATTCATTACATGCCATACATTGAATAATGTAACGAATAAAATATATAAATAATATAAATACAATGTAAAAGATAATAATCATAAATAATAGTTAGTTAAACTAGTAATTAGGTTGAAGAGGCATGTCTAATAAGACATTTAGACATGACTCTTCATGAAGAGACACTTGCTTGGTATATAAGCAAGCCTCTCGTTCTCATTTGTAATTCATACTCATTTTTACTATTCACATATTTAATATATTATTTATATCCTTAATGGATATTTTCATATTCCAAGTCTTTTGGAGTAATTAATATTTAGAAGGAACTTTGTTCGCTTCAAATAACATATGAAATAATTTACTAGAAAGCATTACAAAATTAATTTTGAACAATTAGGGCATAATTTAATATTTTATAGAAGCAACAATTCCATACATTAAACAAATTCAAGAGAAAAAATTCCATCAACATAATAGTAAGCACCTACAATATGAGATGCAATATATCCATCCAAAATCCAAGAAATAGATCTAAAGAAGAAATGGAAACTAACTTCCATACATCAAATTGCATCCACAAGATCTCCAATAACCAAAGAAACAAGTGCAAATTTATCCAAGAAGACTAATATCAAGTGTGATGATGACGAGAGATTCAAATGAGGTCTCTTCTATTTACACAAGTTCTTTCAACTCTAATTTTAGCCTAGAAGCCCCTCTTATTTGTGAAATGGAGGGAAAAACCAATTGTCATTACAAGGCGACTACATAGCAATGTAAAATAAAAAAGATAAACCCACAAGAGGGTTGAAATGGTGATGTTCTCACTGCGTGGGGCTCCTGGAGGCATGCGTTAAGCTCTCTTTATGCCAAAATGAGTCAAGAGGGCTCCAAAATTCATCTACTAGGGGTTGGCCCTTAGATATACGTGCAAATCATCATATGGACCCTAGTTTTGTGTTTGGAGCACAAAATGGGTCTCACAGGCCTTCGGGTGAAAGAATAGTTTGTATTTGCTCCAACGTTGAGGGCTTAGAGGATGGTGTTATCCCTCCTGTGTCTCAAGAGAGAAACAAACCTCATATGGGCCTCAAAATTGCTGCCAAATCTATTATGTAATTCTAAACCAATTGGGGGCACACTGGCCCGAGTACGTCATCTCGTAAATAATGTGGGGCAAGGTGTAGACTGCTAGGATGTTGAAGGTTCCCATGGAGATAAAATGATGATGCTATACAAGTGATAATGTTAGTTTTTGTAGCATCAGATAGGTGTTATAGCCTCAATTTGCGTTAGAGAGGCTAAAAAAATGAGATCTTCAAAACCCAGAAAATGTTTCGTGTGATAAGCTTGTGAAATGCCTTAATTACATTAATTAACCAACATTTATTTTTTTCCTAAGTCTAACTTAGGAAAACTGGTTAATTAATACTAATTAATTAAGGAAAAGTGAGAATGCTCTAGAAACTCACATGGATTGAGTTTGACATGATCTCAGCCATTGATGGAGATCTAATCATGGTCATTGGTTCACCAACAAGAGATTATAAGAGTAGGACGATGGGGATGGAGATAGACAGATCAAACGTGCAAGTTACTTGGGATGCGAAGGCAACATGTTCTAGTAGATTTCCAATACCCTAGAGTCAGCAACAGCAGGGCCACATTATTCCTTAGTGTGGATGCATAGCGACTATGCAAGCAGTTTTAGAGGGTAGTTTGATTTAGCTGGAATAGAGGTTGATTGAGGTGCTAGTGGTCGGAAGAGGTTCTAGGAGGTCAAGTGAGTCACCTCCAGTGGCTGAGTTAGGAAGAACAACAACATCATAGCATTTCTAGAAGGAAGTGTGAGTAGATCCTGCGTAAAGGCAACACATAGGTTGACGCAGGGGTTTCGAGTAGCCCAGTTCGACGAGTTTTTGGAGTTGAGATCAGTGTCGGGTGAGATAATTTGTCTCACTATTATTTTTGGAAAAATTATTTTTTTGTGGATTTCTAGTTTGGGAATCTAGATATTGTACTCAGATGTGTTGCTGAATAACAAAATAAATGCTCATTTGCTGCAACAATTTTCCTAGTTGGGTTTTTGGGGGAATTTTGTCTGAAAATATTGGTGTTTATTTTATTGTGTGTGTACATTATTTGCTCTGGTTCCAGTTTATTTACCACAACGTATTTTATTTTTGGTGAACATTGCAATTGTGATTTTATCGATATTTTTCGTAATAACAAATAAACTACATAAAGTTAGGAGATAAAGTTTCTAGTAATTGGAACCAAGGAATTTTAACATGGGATTAGAGAATTAAGGAGTAGATTGAAAACACAATAGCGAGAGGGAGGAATTTTACAGTTTCAGAGGGATATTTGAGTAGAATTTCTCAGATTTACGCATGCCACTAGGAAGCGCGAATTGCAGGGGGAGAGGGTTCAATTTTTAGTTGCATACACCATAAAAATTAAATAATCCTTAGTAGAAAAGCTTTGAAAGTGTGGATTTGATGGATAGAGGTTTCTGTAGAGTCCAGTGATTTCGTTGAGAATATCTGAGCACAACTGCTTTGCAGTAGTAGATCAACACTAGGTGGAAGAGAAAAGGCACTTAAAATTTATACTCAGGACGCCTTCAATAAATTTCTTATATTTCTCAAGTATGGCCATAAATAAACTTAATGTTAAAGAGGAAACAAATTTGTCTTCCATATTGGAAGACAAATTTTCTTAGATAGCTTGCCACTCTAGCTCAACTTCACAGGGAGTTTGGTATATAGACAATGGAGCGTCAACTCATATGAGAAGAGTTAGAGAGTACTTATCCAACTATAAGGAGGAGCAGACAGACTTCCATATTCAAATGGGAAATAAGATAAACTAGCATTTGCACCAGACGTTGCAAAGAAAACGCCGTAAGGCAATAGATAACATATAACACTATGTAAAGCAATCGATAACATATAACACTATGTAAAGCAATCGATAACATATAACAGTAAATAACACTTCTTTGCCCCACCACCTCCGAGCTGGCACCCACTGTGCTGGCAACCAACACCCACGCAATTTCAAACGATCCCTCACGCCAAACATTCATTTGCTCCATTCGCACAACCAGAACAGGTCCTCTCGAGCATTCATTTCTCCTGTTCACGGTGATATTTTCTTGCCAGTCCAGTTCCCTGTCCGCTAATGTATTTTCTTGCAACTCCCTTTCTTCTCCCAGTGATACATCTGCTTGCAAACCCCCTGCATCCTGCATAACAACTTGCCCGTCCGTGCTTGCTACTAACGAGACATTTTCATTCAGAATTTCATCATTTCCCCTGATATCTCGTACCTGATCTCCTCTGCTTGCAACCATGTCACATTCTTCTGTACCACTTTCAGACTCATTCTGCATGGTTTCTGTTTCTCTAGAAATAATGGACTCCTGAATTTCAGTCCCAGACAAGTTTCCAAAGTCATTGGAATGGTTCACTAGTTGAGCCCCAGTAGAACTGTCTAAATTGAGTCGGAAACCTTCCCTGATGCTCAAGCAATTATATTTATGAGATCATGCCAGAATGTGTATATAGCATTCCAATATAGACAACAAACAAATATAGACAACAAACAAACTGCAAGTACTAAAACACATTGCCTATGCCAACGTTCACAATCTCAGTTTCATGAACAACTCAGTATGTCCATAGTGTTAGAGTTTGGCTTGAAGCTAATAAAGATACGGTTAAAACTTAAAACTTGGCAACAAAAATCATTCAGACAGGATTTTTTTTTTCCTTTTGGCATGTATATTTTGACATGGGCAACTTTTTCTATCTACACACAAGTTGATAACCTGTGAGTAGTTTCAGGTCTAACTTGCAGCTGGCAAGTTTGACTTGCTGGAAAACTCAGGACTGACTTCACTGAGCTCAGCAGCCAATACTCGGGCTTAGGACTGGATTAACTCAGCTCAGAAACCAACTTAAGCATATTTTGACTCAGGAGTACTCAGATTACTCTGACATTCATATCAAAATATTGATCTCAAATACATCATTTGTTTGAACTTGCATAATAGAGAAACCTGAACTTAGCTCAGGTAAATCCCACAACAATAAATTGTTTTAACTTTCAAGGGGGCAAATTTAGCTTGGCTTAAGCATATACAACAACAACAAATTGCATAGGTACTAAAACACATTGCCTATTTCCGAATGTCATTGTATTAGAACAAAGTAACTCAGCTCAAAGTAAGAAGACCAAATTCCCAATAGCACAATTATAACGAGACATGCAGCATAATATTCCAAAAAGGAAATGGTAACATTATTCCTTACCGTAAACCAGATACAGTTTTGCGTTGTCTTAGCTGGCCCAACTCCCCTGCTGCTGTTGTGGAGGACCTCTGTTCTTCAATTATATCTCTACTGCGCAAGAATCTACCCCTAAGTAATGACTCCAAAGAAGAACAAATAGTGTTCTTAGTTATGCTGAAACATATCACTTGTCAGCGTTAACAAGTGTAGAAATTAAAAATGTCCGTTACTAAACAGAAATATTAAGACCCTTCTGAAAATAACAAAAAATATTCCTTCTTTCTGTTTCTCGCAGACGGTGTTTATGAGAAAATCAATTAATCTGATATGCTATTGAAACTTGAAAGCTTCAATAACTTGAGATTGATAGTTGATGCACTATCCTCTCGAGTATTCCGGTGTTAACAAAAGAGCTGCCACTAGTCCGGTTTCAAATCCATAAAATTGTAATGGGTGTGTTAACCTTACCAGAAGAAGAAAGATATTCAATAATACCAAAATATGAGAGCATGTTAGAATAAAAAGGAATACTTAAATTTCATGAACAAGCAGATTCCAGAGAGCAAATTACACCGAAAAGAAATGGAATAGATAAAACGCCCGGACAAAAAGGCAAAAAAACCGATAGGTAAAACAAAATCCCCAGTAATCTAGGTTTTAAAAGAACATTATAACACAAGGGTTAACTAAGACTCCGAAATCTTCCTACAAAAGCAACTTAATAATGCGTGGAATACACAAAAGTATCATTACAATAATACTCAATGAAGCAGACAAACAAACGAAGAGAAAATGACTCCAGCACGGCAAACAAGCTCATTTTGAGCAGAAACGCAAGCTCATTAAAGATGTGCATATCCTAAAACTGCGGGGAGAAGTTCTTCAAAAATGGGTCACTTACCTTGTACATCATTGTACCAGAGAAGAAAATATTAAAAAAATATGATCCCATGTACATAACCCTAACTCAAATTACCAACCTGTATACGATTGCGATGTGAAAAGTCTGAAACTGCCCGATGCTCCAACAGTCTCTCGAGCTCTCTTTGCCTCACTCTTTCAACCCTCATCAGTAAATCAAGAATTGCTTGCCTTCCTCGCAACCTTAGTGCATTCCTATTTACATAGGCTTGCCTGTTTTCCTCTGGCTCAGCAGGTATTCCACCCTGAACTGCTTCCCGTTGCCTAGCTTGCCTATGTACCAGACCAGGTTGTATCTCATGCCTTTGAAAATTCTGCGGTGTATTGCATGAGGCATCCCGTTGTTGCCCTGTCATGCGTGTCCATTCCTAAGATAGCTCTCTCACTCGCTCGTGTTCGATTTCACCATGACAAAGTGCTCTGTGGTCATTATTATTGGGTGTATGACCCATCATCCTGCTTTCGCTCATCCATCTTTGTACAATTTGCCTCACTCTTTCGCTCACCCCTTCTTCAAGGTCAACAGATTGCTCTCTCCTATGCCGCTCACTATGGCCATTCTGTCTGTTTATTTGACCATATTCACAGCCTCTGTACACTTCATTGTTAGTTTGATTATTTACATCTCCCCGTCCAGACTCAGAATGATAACTGACACCTTCAGAATTTTCTCTGTGCTCATTTGACTGAGTCGTAGGAGCATTTTCGTTTACACTGTTGGTGACTGACCTGTCCTCTCTTTCCTCTAAATCACTAACGTGGTATAATGCTTGGCTTTCTGCCGCTTCTCCCCTGCGTTCGTAAGCCTCAGACTGAACCATTCTTGTCCTTGTCCTGTCTCTTGAGGAATTAACTCGTGATTCACCTTCCAACTGCCTCCACATCTGCACAAGTGAGGATGCCCTAGTACTCGGCCGTTCCACACTTCGCACCGCTCTAGAAGGTGAGGACTCCCTGAGGAATGAAGGATTCCTAGTTGAAACAGTATGCAAACCAGCAAGAGATAGAAGCTCTGATTCTCGGGCCTGCCTTTCCATGGTGGTTATCATCTCCTGAGCTTGGCGTGCAGCCCAGCGATTCAAAATTCTAGATTGCCGTCTTCTTGCAGCCGAAGACTCTGCTAATTCTTCACTACTGGATCTATGTTGCCTGCGTGTCAGTTGATCACTTTCCTCTTCCTCATCTTGCTGCAACAAATACCGGAGTTGGCATATATTGCACCGCTCACTCACATGTTTTAAACGCCGGCGATGAATGCCATTGCTGCCATAGTTACTAGTATCAGTAATTGACTCATTAGATTGGCTGCAAGAAGTAAAGGCCATGCAGGTATTAAGATGATCCCGAACAAGTTCCTTCAAACCACGATGAAATTCAGCCTCCGCATTTGAAACTGAATAACTGTCTATTAACTCACTCAATGCCTGTTTCTCTTGCAGCTGTTGATTATAGATAATGTTAGCCAATCTTTCATCCATGTTAGCTGACACAAATGCCATCTCTACTGGTTTCTCACAATATATCCTTGATCCCTCTGCTAGGTTATATGAATCCCAGGTTTAATCCCGTTGGCTGCAAGAAAAATAGTGAACAGTCAAACAGATTCAGAAAAGGCCAATATTCACAGTAATGTACATGTCAACACCGGACTCCATAACAAGCAAAGGCTAAAACATCTTCCCTGTTTGAGAATCACTCTGAATTTAACAACAGAACAAAAGATAAAACAGTATAGAATATGTCATTGAAATGAATTAAACTTCAACGTCCAGAGAAACCTCTAGTCATCAAATAAAAGTATGAAATTGTATGCAAATGGAAAGCACTGTTACACAGATCTTGCAGAGCACCACATTTCAATTTGAAAGACAAATGGGAAATGGGTTTCCCCAAAATGTTGCTCAAAACAGATGTTTAAAAATTAAATTCACAAATAATAGTAATGGTAGTAACAAGCTATTGAAGTCCAACTATATTCAAGTGGCAAGTTGAACCACCAGCCACGATAATGACCCAGGTTCAAAATCCACCATGCTCTATCCTCAGATGAAGCTAAGAGCAAGCCTCGAATGACTTTAATAGCCTTCAGTCACATCTCTTAGGCAAAGGTAGCCGGACTGAAGAGCAGTTTCATACCCTCTCCAATTAAAACATAGGGTTTAACTAACAAAAAAATGTAAGGAAACAAAAGTAAAAGCTCCGGTGGAAGGATACAAATCTATATAAAAGCTGAAATAGGTTAGGGTGTAATAGAGAGAAAATCACTACAAGTGTAGACATATATACAGGATTTCTATTTGCAGATCTTCCTTGTTGCTTCATAGAGGTCCCTGCTTTACTGTAATTTGCGGATTAAAGAACTATTCTTAACATTTCGCTGGTTTTCTAAATAATGGTATCCAAAACATCTCCTGTGCTTCCAAAACTGTCACCCCCTGCACTTTTGCCGGCTTCAAACAGAAAAACTAAAAAGAAAGAGCCATAATTTTTGGCCGACTGCTAACTTGACAACATTGATGACCATTGATGACGATGTTTAAGAAAAACTTGTAGACTGAATCGCAAGTTGGGGGAGCAGAGGCGTGGTCTTCAAGCGTGTGGACACCTCTCACCTACTATCAACAACCAGTGGTGGCAAGTTACAGTAAATAAATCTTCAGAAGGAAAAAAGAATAAGTAAAGTAATTTAGATGAAAAAACAATCACCATTATGCACACAAAACCTAAAGCTAAATTCAG
>APFE031220657.1:14418-48129 GCA_000404065.3 Pinus taeda | reverse complement strand
GGATTTTGCATAAACTGAGCAATAAGGCCAACAACAAAAGAAAGGTCAAAATGAGTATGGGTCAGATACAAATGTTTTCCTACAAGTTGATGATATAAGGTAGCATCAACTTCAAGGGAAGTACAAGTGATTGAAAGTTTGGCTCTAGACTGAAAGGGAGAAGGGGTTGGCTTACAGTCTTCCATGTGAAAATGGCATAGAATATCACACGCATACTTGGACTAGGAAAGAGAAATACCTTCCTTGGATTGCAAGACTTGAAGACCAAGAAAATAATGCAATGTCCTAAGTCTGTCATTTCAAACTTCTTTCTAAGGCTCAACTTCACATGGTTTATAAGCTTGGGATCACTACCAGTAAGGATAATATCATCAACATAAAGAAAAAGAATGATAAGAGACTTGCCCACTTTCTTGGTGTAGACAGTATTGTCAGGATGACACCTAGAAAAGTCAGTCTATAAAAGAAAGCTATCCATTTTGGCATACCAAGCCCAAGGAGCTTGCTTGAGACCATAAAGGGATTTCTTAAGCTGACATACAAGGTTGGAGTTTGTTTGTATAAAGCCTCTAGGTTGTTCCATATAGATTTCTTCATGGAAGTCCCCAAGCAAGAAGGCATATTTAACATCCATTTGATGGACTTCCCATTTGAAAGAGGCGGCAAGGGAAAGAACAAGGTGGATAGAGTTCATTTTGGCAACAGGGGAGAAGGTTTCAGTATAGTCAATGCCTTCAACTTGTGAAAAGCCCTTAGCAACAAGATGAGCTTTATGTTTATCAACTTTTCCATCTAGTCCATACTTGGTTCTATAAACCCATTTTCATCTAACAAGTTTTTGTCCCTTTGGTAGAGGAACAAGATCCCATGTATCATTTGCCAATAATGAATGATATTCTTCATTCATAGTTGCGTCCAAATCTAGATGGATTGAAGCTTTTGCAAAGGTGTCAGGATCATAATTTGTTGAATCTTGAGCCAGTAAAGAAGAGGCTCTATCGAACTGAGAATGTGTACGTCGTTGATCTGTAGGATCACCAACAAGAGCACCTGATACATCCTGAGCAGCACAGACCCATTTTGGAAGCTGAGGAGTTGAAGGAGGATCCTGAGAAGGTGGGGGAGGATTGTCATCCTCGCATTCATCATCTGAAGAAGAAATATTTTCAAAAGTAGAAGAGATAGAAAGAGGTGGCACATCAGTCGAACTAGGCTCGTAGGTCGATATATTTTTAGCAAAATTTACATCTCTTCTAATGATAACATTTTTGTACTTAAGTGGAATAAGTCTATATCCTTTGACATCTTCAGAATATCTAACAAAAATACATTTTTCACTCTTAGGTTCTAAGGATTTACATTTCTCATCTGGAATATGGGCCCATGCTTCACTTCCAAAAACATGAAAGTGACTTACATCTAGTTTAATTGAGCTTCATGCTTCTTCTAGAGTGATATTCTTTAAAATCTTAGTATGAGTGAGATTTATTATGTAATTTTCACAGTTAATTGCTTCTACCCAAAAATTAAGACTAAGTCCTTTAGATTGAAGCATACCATTAGCCATTTCCTTTAAGGTGCGATTCTTCCTTTCAGCTACACCATTTTGTTATGGAGTATATGGAACGGTATGTTGCATTTGAATTCCATTCTCAATGCAAAAGTTGATGAATTTTTTGTTAACATATTCTCCACCATTATCAAATCTTAGCTTAAGAATTTGATGTCCATTTTGTTTCTCAACAAAGGCCTTAAAGGCCAAGAACATGTTAAATACTTCACCCTTGAGTTTTAAGAAGTATACCCAAGTGCGCATGGAGAAATCATCAATGAAAGTTAAGAAATACTTGTAGCTAGAGAATGAAACAACTGGAAGTGGACCACATAAATCACTATACACAAGTTGTAAATGGGCTTGAGGCATGCTAAGAGGCACGTTTCTCAAAACTATCCCAATGATTTTTTCTGAGTACACATCCAGAACAAACACCAGCTCTGCAGGATACCATTAGAAGACCTGTCACCGTATTTTATTTACATAGATTTTGAAGGGAGCGATAGTTTAAGAGACCAAATCACTCATTCCAAAGTTTGCTCACTTCATCATTTTGAGCAACAAATACCGAGGGAAGATTTGATGACCCAAATTTGTTAAACTTATACAAGCTTGTAGAATCATCAACAATGCCAATAGCTAAAATCTATCTAGGTTCTCTTAGGTCCTTAATTACAACATCGTGAGGTGAAAATTCAACGATTTTACGTTCACCTCAATGAGTTATCTGATATACATATAGAAGGTTGTAGGATAAGGTTCGAACACATAATACATAATTAAATTGACCATTTTCTATATGAACAGTTCCAGTCCTTACAACACTAAGAGATCTATCATCACCAACATATATATTTTTGGTGTTGCAATCATTTAAAGAAGAAAGCATGCCTTTGTTTTAGGTCATGTGATAAGAATCTCCAGAACAATGAGCCACTCATGAGAATTAGAAGATGAAGATACATTTAGTGCATATCCAAACCGATAATTTTGACAACCACATGCAGAAGGTGTTATTCCTAAAGATGAAGCTGAAGTTGAAGAGTGCTCCAAATGGATGTTATGCTTCTTCATTGTTGCTTCCAAGGCTTCCATCTTCTTAAAGCATTTGGATTCTAAGTGGCCATCTTGATTACAAAAGTGGAAATGTTTATCAGTCTTCTTCCCTTTGTTTTTATTTGCCTTATCATTTTTTTGAAATGATTTTTCATTTTGAGGCTGAAATTGCTTAGGACCCTTGTTTGGTTTAGGACCATTCTTTTTAGGATACAACTTCTTAGCATTCTTTGAATTTGATTGCTACTAGGCAGCTAAGGCTTTCTTAGAAGATTTTACAAGATTAAGAAGACCAAGGTGTAAGAGTTTTTCTTGTTCTCTTATTGAAGAATCATAAAAGGAATCAAAGGAAGGGGACTTGTAGTCTTGTTTTTAAGAAATGAAGGCTTCTCTTGTAGAATGGAAGGTGGAAACAAACATAGAGTAGGCTAGTCCCAACTTAGTAAGAATGGAATAGATAAGGTTACCATCTTCTTTCTTAAGCTTAACACCTTCCAAGGGAAGTCTAAGGGTCTTGAACTTGGACAGAAAATCTTCAATGGAAGAAAACTTATTGGGGTCCAATGTAAGCAACTCATTTTCGAGTTGATGGGCTCTAAGTTCATTTTTAAATCCAAAAACTTTAGTGATTTGTTTCATTTCTTCATTAGGAGTATCAAGTTTTGTGATATGGAATATAAGGTCTGGAGAAATAGACATCCCTATCAACCCACATGCTTGATCTTTCCTATTTTCCCACTTTGCTACCTTATCTTCATCTTTCGGTTTGGTTTCTTGGCCTGAGGCTATTCTGTAAAGACCTTTACTTCTAAGTAAATCCACAATGTAGGACCACCATTGGAAGTAGTTGGTGCTATCAAGAATAACTTGGCATGGAATTTCCATTTTAACAGAAACTGAAGCTATAGATGCTGAAAATAAGTGTTCCAATGGAAACATCTCAAAAAAATAGAATGATTAAAAAAAAAATAGCTTTGAAAAAGGCTTCCAGATGAAGAATCTATGGCTTTTTGAAGAAAAGTTGTTGAAGATGTTGACGAAGTGCGGGAATGTGTGGAAATGAATGATAATGTTATGTTTAAAAAAAATCCGCCCCCTTTCCAAACTTAGTCTAATTAGCTCAATAAAAAGAAAGAATTGAACTTAAGATTCCTATTCTCATGAAGTAGCTTTGGACCAAGTGAGCTAGATTAAAAGGTTACTAATTTTTGGAAAAGAGGAAGGGTCTCTTTTTTTTTTGTAGTCACTGAAGCTTTGGGGTGCGTGCTTACTTGAGAAAGCTCTTTTTTTACCTACAAAACAAAAAACAAAAAACCCAACATGGACATACAAAAAAAAAAAAAATTATAGCTTCAAGTTAGCTTTACCTGGAAACTAAATATTTTCCTCAATGTTTCTGATTTTCGTAGATCACACTAAGGAACGGCGGAAAAGTGCATACACATGAGAAAAATCCTTCCTTTCTATTTTTGATTTCCCCAGATCGCACAAAGTCACAGGGCAAACAAGATACGCAGAAATGAAAGGTGTACATCTAGTAATAAAAAACAAAGAGCTAAATAGCTAGAAATAAACAGAGAGAAAATAACTAAAAAGTGCAAATAAACACTGTATACCTCCAAGTCTTAAAAATGACGTAACTAGGGCTACTGGAAACCTTTTTTCATGAAACGAAAGGGGTTCCTCAATGGAATAAATGCTCCTAACACAATAGATCAATCCTTCCGGCCCGAAAGTAGTCAGAAATAGTAGATCTAGGAAACAACAGTCAGATGCATTTCTACCGGCTTCAGATTTGGATCACCAATGAGTGCGGCCCTCAACTTGGCTCTGATACCATGTAGGAATTTACAAGGTAAGTTTCTCAGATAGAAAACCAAAGGACACCACTCACAAACAGATCACAGATCAATACACCAGTATTATTGACATGGTTAAAACCCTCAAAGAGGGAAACAGTCCACGGCCTAAGCCAACGTGGCCACTTTAGGCAATTTATTAATAAAAGAATGAAAATTTACATAAGCTTCTCTCATGAACGGTTACCCTACAAATGACCCTACATGCTCTTTAAATAGAGATCATGGACCAATCAGGTGTTAAGCCACGGATCAAGTGTCGGTAATACCGAGGAGAGAATGAACCGTCAAATCACTACATATCGTGACCATCGAATTGTAAGTTATAAAAGTACATAGTAAAAAAACACACTTTACCTAACTCTACACTAGACCAAGTTATACTTAATTATTTTCTATGTGTTGGAATATCCTAACATTTTGAAGTAATAGAGATAGTGGATGACAACAATCCCTACCCTATGCTCCTAGGAATTGACTAGGCTACGGATTTGAATGGGGTAATCAATCTGAAGAAGTGAAGATGAAATTTGAGAAGAAATAGGTGTGCATAATAATACCCCTCGATCCTACTGAAGGATCGTGCTATACTAAACTTGTCCGTGATTATGAGAGTGATGATGACCTGGACTATATCTATAAGATAACAGCACAAGACCAAGATTGGGTGAATCCCATAGCAGATGGACAGATTATGTGGGATCGCAAGAGTTCCTGCACTTCGGACTCTGACGAATAGATAAAACACTGGAAAAATTGGTTACATGAAGTAACTACGATGAATTGCAACATGATGACCTGGTTGTTGTGATGTGCATCGTTAGAGGTAAGAAATATGCATGTTTATGATGGTCTAAATGAGGTAGATATCTTTTTGGATGCACTTGAAAGGGAGGTACTAGAAAAGCAACACTTCCAGGTCTTGGACTACGCACTATGCACTATGCTCTCAAGATGGTGGGGTATGCACAAGGGAATCTTTAATGATTGGTGTGAATGTAGGAGGATGATGAGAACACAATTTGGGAAGCCTAAGATGTGACTGACAGATAAGTACGATGGGAAAAATGATCTGCACATGCATCTGGCCAAATGGATGCAGGCTTATGGATAAAAGCCCCAACCTGAGTGGGTGCACCTATTCTATCATACCCTGGATGTTATCCTAATGAATTGATATATAGAAATAGAGCTCTACCATGGGATAAGCGAATGGGATATCCTGCGCGAAGGATTCATGATGACATTTAGTTTTGAGGATGAGTTTGACTATATTGATGAAGCACTACAAGAGGTGAAAGTTTCCATCTTTAGGATATCACAGGATCTATTAGACCTGACTCAGTCTGAATGGGCTACTCAGCTCAGTCACACACTCAAATGTTATAATATAACTGCTGGGTAAGCCCAATGGTTGTGCAAGAGAAGAAGCAGAAGGATGAGATAAGGATATGTGTGGATCTCAAAAAACTAAATGACTCTTGTGTGCATGATCCTTTCCTGACTCTGTTCATAGATGAAGTGTTGGATAATGTAGGCAACCAGGAAGCATATTCCTTCACTGATGGGTTCTTTGGGTACCACCAAACCAAAATCACACCGGAGGATAGAGAAAGACAACCTTTGTGATTGAGTGGGGTTGTTTTCAATACACTGTAATGCCATTTGGATTGAAGAATTCACCTGCAATATTTTCATGCATGGTTGTTGCGACATTCAAGGAATTTATTCATAAGTTCCTAGAGGTATATTTTGATGACTAAACTGTACTTGGGCTGGTTAAGCGCCACATAGCAAGATTGCGCTTGATGTTGGATACCTATCAAAGATACCAGATCATTCTCAATCTCAATAATTATTTATTTTGCATTCCTTTTGGGAACCTATTGGGGCATGTGGTTTGCAAACAAGGGCTGATGGTAGACCCCACGAAGATCATGGTGATACTGAACCTGGAAGCACCAAGGAGTGTGAAACAACTGCACGTTACTCTAGGACATATGGGATATTATAGAAAGTTTATTAAAGGTTGTGCCTAGATCACCACGCCTATGGAAAAAATTTTGAAGAAGGATGTCACATTCTACTACAATGATGATTGTAAGAAAAGCTAAGATATATTGAAAGAAAAGATGGTTACCGTGCCGATTCTAGTCTTCTCAGACTGGAAGAAAGAGTTTCATGTACATGTCGACGCATCATGTATAGCGATGGGGGTAGTACTAACGCAGGATGGTGGAAAAGGCTTGGACCATCCTATCACATTCGCAAGATGTAGATTATCCAAAGTAGAGAAGAACTATTCTACCACTGAACATGAGGGGCTAGCTATGGTGTATGTGCTCCAGAAGTACCGGCACTACTTGCTAGGAGGCCATTTTAAGATGTATACGGATCACTCTGCATTTTATTTCATCCTTTGAATCAAGGTACGTTTTCCTGAGCCAATTGTGCAATTCAAGCATGCCAATTTCACAAGCAGTATTTGTGATTTTGAAGTATTGGTCGGCTAATGGGATATGATCCAGGTCAAGAGGATTAGAAGTTTGCAGGATTTCCTACGTTGAAGAAGAACTAATGGAAGTTTTTCCCTTCTTCTTAGGAGCCATAATATTAGATAGAAATGAAAGAAAACTACAGAAATAACTGAGTGATGATTCAAGCTACAGACTTGGCTCAATAGAAAATTTGCGAGAAACATAATAATTTAGAAGCAATGGAACAGTAAGAAAAGTAGTTGTAATGGGTACAATGAGTATTTATAGGGAAATTTAATCTATCATTATAGTCAAAGCTGTTAATAACAGGCTAATCGGAAAATTAATGAATTAATGAGAAAGGATTGTAACAATGGATAAGCATTTACAGTGAAACAAGAAAGCATTTATTCGGAAATGGATAAGGAACCTATTTGGCAACAGATAGCGGGAATGGTTAACGTGAATGGCTATGAAAATAGATGGAGGGCACATGGCATAGAAGGATTGGACAAAGGTGGCATGGAAGGATCAGACATCGACGAGGTATCAGAAGACGCAAGAAAGGGAATAGCAGATTTTGGAGGAGGGTGGTAGTGGTAAGTAGTTTAGAGCAGGGTGTGCAAAATGTTGAAAGGGAAACACATAGGTGTGGGGCCCACACAGGAAGAAACCTCTTTTCACACCCCGCCCTCACCATTATCTCATTTCATAGTTGGGGGTGTGAAGCACTTCCCCGCCATTGATTTGGGTGGGAAGGGTGGCAACCGTTGATTTTGGTTTGTTCATTAACACTTGTAGAAAAATGTCTTTGTGGTACATGAGATTAATTTAAAGAGAATTTATATATAAGAATTTACGATGATTAATCACCAATTAAGTGGCGTAATTAACAATATTAAGAATTAATACACTCACAGGCGCATTTAGACTAGTTTCCCTTAATAAACTAATCAACTATTTTAAACATAATCTATATTACTTTAGGCCAATTTTTAAGCATATTAGGCCTTTTATTTGTCCTAATATAACCTAATTTCTAATTTTCAACCAAGGTTAAACTTTTTGGTTGAATTTATTCTCTAGTCTAGAACAAAAATTTAAATGATCTGATCAAGATTAAACAGTTTGATTCAGATCAGAAGAAAAGGTTGTGGCATAAAAACAAACTACACACAGACCTTTATTATTACAAATTGATTTTTTTCATGAAGTGGCACTCTAAATAAGCACAGTTATTCAAATATTTTTTACTTTCTTTTGATGGGATTCTATTTCATATTTTTTATTTTTTTCATATTTCATTTTTTTATTTAATTTCTTATACCCTCTTTTATAAAATAACAACAAGGTTATCAAAAATAAAGTGTGTTACAACAGGGTCATTGATGGTCTTGGTCTTGCATGATGTTTCAATGCATGTGTTCCTTTCGCTTATTGCTTGATATGCTTGGTACCTCCATCCAACTTCAAGCAAGTCTTCTAGCATGTTTGCTCCTTCTTCATCCCATTCACCATCTCAATATGATCTATCAATGTACATGTTCCTTCAATTCACTCATGACGGGACAACATCAAATCCAAAATCTCCTAGCTTAACATGATGCATTGTTCTTGTGTTCTGGGTGACAAACATGGAGGTCAGCTCACTAAGATAGCATAGAGCGTAGCTCAGGCTGGAATGAGGAACTCTGGGAGGATAGCGTGCACTATCAGGAAATATTGCCCAGTGACCATTGGGAGGAAGAATTTCACAGTGAGTTTCACCAGTGGTAGTTGCAAGGTGGGGACCTGAGGTGGGCACTTCTGCGCAGTTCCTATAGGGAACACAAGACAGGTGTTATGCTCTTGACCCGTAAGAAATTTCATAATACCAAATATGCGAAGAAATATAACCCATAACACAAAACAAAATGAGAAAAACAGTAAGTATTTTATTATTCAGAGATGAAAGCAAAGTTCACTTGCCTCTTCGAGGGGGAAACCTCCAACAGAGTAGAGCACAATTACAAAATAAGACTCGATATCTCTCAATGGGGAGTCTCTATCCTTTATATAGGATTCATACATATAGTACCATGGGTCATTACCATGGTTCTCTCAATACCATCTATCTAATACCATGGCCTGTTTGCAACTAACTGTGGTCCCTTTCTTAAATGCGGGTCAACCACTTAAAATTATTAATATGGGCTTTATTGACTCTTTAACTAACTATAACTATGACTCGACCCTATTACATAAATAAAGTGGTTAGGGTTGGACCCTAAGATTCCCTCCCCCATCAAAAGAAGTCTTGTCCTTGAGGTTGAAGCTACGGAAAATGCTAAAGAATAGTGGTTGGTTCCTAGGTTGCAACTTCTAGAGAGGTGTCTTTACACTAGACGAGGACTTCCTTGATCATGTGGCCATGCATATTTCATTCTCACATATTGAGGACTTGTTCAAGATGGAGCCAAAGTGAACCTTCTTCATCCAATTCATGTAGACTGGTTTGAATTCTGCAATTGTTCCCCACCACTTTCTTGAGGCATGATACATGGAAGACTGGATGGATTTTTGAAGTTGTTGGCAAGGCCAACTTGTAGGCGATTTCTCCAATGCACTGAAGTATTTGATAAGTTCCATATAATTTTGGAGCTAATTGTTGGCAACCTTTTCTTTGAGCGATGTTTTCTTATATGGTTGCAGCTGCAGGAATACCTGATCCCCTTCTTGAAATGTGTGCTCCAAACAATGTTGATCTACCTGTCTCTTCATTTGATTCTAAGCTTGATGGAGATTATCTTTGAGATGGACTATAATGGTTGCATGGTTCTATAGTAGTTGATCCACTGCTTGCACCTTAGAGCATCCAAGGATATAAGAAATAGGTGATGGTGGGAGTTGGCCATACACTGCTTCGTATGGAGTCATCTTGGTGGAAACATGATATTTAGTGGTATACCACCTTTCAGCTAAAGGTAGCCACTGTACCCATTGATGTTTCTTTTCTGAAGTGAAGCACCTTAGGTATGTCTCCAAACATTTGTTGAATACTTCAATTTGACCATTAGTTTGGGGATGATACGAAGTACTTAGTTGGAGTTTGGTGCCTTGTAACTTAAAAATTTCTTGCCAAAAGTTACTAGTGAAAGTCAAATTAGGATCAGACACAATGGAAGTGGGCATGCCATGCAGTTTGAAGATTTGGTCCATGAAAGCTTGACCTACCAAAGTGGGGGTAAATGAGTAAGTTAGAGCACAAAAATGAGCATATTTAGAAAGTATGTCCACAACCACCATGATGACTGATTTGTCTCCTAACTTCAGAAAACCAGTAATGAAATCCATAAAAACATTCATCTAGATGGAGGCAGGGATTGGTAATGGTTGTAAGGTGCCTTGTAGCTTGAATGTTTCTTCTTTATGGCATTGACACACCTCACATTCAGCTACAAAAGTAAGAATGTTAGTTTTCATGTCTGTCCAAAAGAAAGAACAACGAGTGCAAGCATAAGTCCTTTGAAAACTTGCATGGTTTGTAGTGGGAGATGAGTGCATCTCTGCCAAAATGTGCATTTATAGGGTGGATGTCAATGATATAACTACTCTATCTGTGTAGGGAGGAATCTCATCCTTCCAAGAGTAGCCAACTAAGGAATTATGATCTGCTCTCAAGTTATTAATTAGATGGGAGAGAGAGGGGTGTGAAAACCATTCCTTGCAGGCTTCTTCAATCCAATCGGGTATGGGAAGAGAGATTGATAGCAAGGTGCTTTCATCCTTAAATTGGCATGATAAAGCATCCTCTACCACATTGTCATGCCCTTTCTTGTAAATTATCTCATAATCATATCCCAACATTTTGGATAGTCATTTATTTTGTTGGGGCAAGGATAGGCGTTGCTCCAATAAATATTTGAGGCTTTGATGGTCTGTACGGATTTGGAAACGCTACCCCAATAAGTATGGTCACCAGGTATCTACTGCATCTAAGATGGCCAATCTCCTTCTCATAGGTAGATTGTCCTAGATGTTTCCCACTCAGTTGTTGGATGCTGAAATCCAAGGGTCGACCTTCCTGCATTAATACAGAACCAAGACCAATACCTAAAGCATCACATTCAATCACAAAAGATTTTGTGAAGTTGGGTAGTGAAAATATGTGAATGGAAAACATGGCCTATTTGAGAGCCATAAATGTCTATTGTGCTGCATCAGTCCATAGGAATGAATTTTTCTTGAGAAGGTTAGTGAGGGGTCTAGCAATGTGACCATAATTGTGGACAAATTTGTGATAGTAGTCAGTGAGACCCACAAATCCCCTTAAACTCTTCAAGGTTTTTGGTTGGGGCTAATCTTGCATTGCCTGTATCTTTTTGGGATCCACCCAGACACCTTCACAATCCACAATGTGGCCCAAATACTAGACTTATTCCATGCCAACAGACCAATTGCACAATTTGACAAATAATTTGTGGTTCCGGAGCAATTGCAAGAGCGGGTATACATGCTGAAGATGTTTTTCCTAGGTTAGGCTGTAGATGAGAACTTCATCAAAGAAAATGAGGACAAATTTTTAGAGATATTGTTTCAATAGGTGATTCATGAGTTTATGAAAAGTGGAAGGGGTATTACAAAGACCAAATGACATGACCAAGAATTTGTAATGGCCTTCATGAGTTTGGAAAGAAGTCTTGGGAATGTCTACTTATTTCATGCATATTTGGTGATAGCTAGAGCAAATATCTAGCTTAGTAAAGAAATGAGCACCATGTATTTCATCAAGCAGATCATCAACAACCAGGATAGGGAATTTGTCTTTAACAGTGACCTTGTTGAGGGCCTTGAAGTCTAACACATGTGCCATCCCCATCTTTCTTGAGCACCATGACCACTAGTGATGAATAAGGACTGATGCTAGGACGAATAACACCCGCTTCAAGAGTTCCTTGATGATTTTTTCAATTTAATTCTTTTGGGCAAAAGGATATCAATATGGAAGCACATTCGGTGGCTGTGCCCCTAGGACCAAAGTGATGTTATGATCACGTTTCCCTCTAGAGGGTGGAAGCTCTTTATGTTTATCAAATAATTGCTAGTAGTGATTTAAGACCTGTTGCATCTCAGGATGAATAAGAAGAGTAGTGGGATATATGGCCTGGATGGCATTAAACTAGGTGATAACTCCATGATGGCCCTTTTTCAACAACTTTTCCATGTGATGCGGGCTGCTGATAGAAGGAGCACCTGCCTAGAGTCCACGAAGGGTATGCATGTGATCATTCTAATTAAAGCTCATACATAACTCCTGGAAATCCATGGTGATTGGAGCTAGTGTGTGAAGCCATTCAACACCCAAGACAATGTCACAACCACCCATGTTAATCGCAAACATGTGGGTCTTTAGGTGGTAGTCTTCCATCTAAAGTTTGATATTTTCGCAATGGCCTTCACATTCCATTATCTCCCCATTAGTAATCTAGACCTAGAAATTAGAGACTGCCCTGACAAAACAATGAATAGATTCGGTGACTCCCTGATGGATAAAGTTATGAGTGTTGCCACTATCAATCAATACTACTATAGGGTGATATTTAATAAAGCCTCTGATTTTGAGAGTTTGCGGTGCATAAATGCCCACCAAAGCATGTAGCGAGATAAATGGTTCCTCTTGCATAGCTAGGAGTTCATTTTCCTACTGGGTTTCCTCAACTTCATCCTCTAGTCCTTCAATGGGTGAGGCTTCCTCATATGAGTTGTGATCAGTAACATCAATTTGAAGGAATTTTGGTTCCTTAAATTTATTCTTGGGGGAGTATTTGTCATCACAGTAGTGGCACAATCCTTATTTTCTTCTTTCAACCATTCCTGCTGGAGCCACCTTTTGAACCTTAAGTGTTTGGGTAGGGCTTTGAGCCTGGGTGGTGTGCTCCTTGGCTATGAAGTTTTTACGAGGCGACTAGGCCACTAATGCACGTTCCATTTCGATAGCCTTTTTGCAAGCATCCATCCATGTAGGTGGGTGGTGCATCCAAACATGGACTTGGATGGATTCTTTGAGACCACTTATAAAACATTCCAAGTAGAATTCATCTCCTAGACGTTTTATGTGGATGGCCAATCTCTCAAGGCTGCAATGTAGTCTTTTACTATGCCTATCTGATGGAGCTTAGCAAGAAAACCCAAAAAATTAAATTCTCTGTCAAAGTAGTCACAAAGAAATTTTGAGAACACCTACCAAGTTATGTTCCTAGGATATCATTTCTGATGCCACAACCACCATTGCCATCTCTCTTGGTCCAAGTAAAGGTCTCCCACACGTATTTTCGTTTGATCATCTCAAATATCATTCAGAATGAAATATTGTTCCATTTGTGCTACCCATACTGTCAGATCAAAGCCATCAAATTTATACATCTCCAGCTTGGGTGGGTGAGATTGGGAATGTTGGTGATTTCCACGGAAGTGAATATGATGGCTAAATTCTCCTTCAAGGTCTTCATTAATACCATGTTCCTCAGGATGAAACCCTAGTGTACTCATTTTGAATTGTGCCATGAATTTTTGCATCTGTTCCACTATGGCGTGGAAAGAATCCAACTTTTTTTCAAGGTGCTCGATCTTCTTGTTGGCCATGACTTGAGCTCTAGTTTCTACCATACACAGATCTTGGTCACTTGTTGTCACTTTAAAAAAAATTGGGACTACCTGAAAATTGAAGCTGACAAGTGAATGATACCATTGTGATTAGATCATCATCCTGAATCTTATGAGATAGGTCTCTTGTAAGCATCCCATGAAAGCATCCTAACCAATCTCCTGCAAAAATTGGGCCCAAACTATAGGAGCCAAAAATCTCACTGTGTAAATGGTTAGATATGCCTGTGAAACCCCAATTGATGAATGTGAGTTGGACTATGGCAGTAACAGAACCCAAACTGCTAGATCTGAATGGTACTATGGTGGTAGAACCTCAATTGGTGGATTTTATTGTTGTGGTGGAGACAAAAACCCAACTGCTAGATCTGATCTGGAAAATAAGATAATGGGCGATCTTCAGAGAGTCAAGGGAACTATGGTCTCAAAGGAGTTTTAGGTGCTACAGATCGTAATATACATAAGGATCCAACAATAGTACTCAGACCAATCTTTCACAACACTAACTAAGGAGGATAAACTGTACCCTTAGCCCTAGTACCCAACTACCCTATTTTATGCGTGAGTAATCTCCCTCAATGTTTTTCTCAGTGTACTACAGCAGCAGACAATCGATGGTTTATCTAAGGTAACATTTTAGGTGAGCCTAGGGGGCTTTCGATATACCAAGAGGGTATGTGTAATGCAGTCTGCACGTGGTTCTGTCTAATGCACTACCACTCGAAGGGGTACCCACAGGGGTTACAAGGGAGTCCAACAACGTGAACACCACTTGTATTTCCTACATGCATGCCTCCCCAAATCTGCAATTATATGTGCTTAATGACAGATCCCATGGTTTAAAGATGTTGAAACACATCTTTAGCCTAAAAACAAATCTTCCAAAAATGGAGGTACCACTAGCCATAGAAAGTGCTTTGATACCACTGTTTATGCTCTTGACCTACGAGAAATCCCTAAATACCAAATATGTGAAGAAATACAACCTAGAACACAGAACAAAATGAGAAAAACGGAAAGTATTTTATTATTTAGAGATGAAATCAATGTTCACTTGCCTCTTCGAGGGGGAAACCTCCAGCAAAGCAGAGCTTGATTACAAAATAAGACTCGGTATCTCTCAATGGGGAGTCTCTACCCTTTATATAGAATTCATACATACAATACCATGGGTCATTACCATGGTTCTCTCAATACCATCTGTCTAATACCATGACCCATTTGCAACTAACTGTGATCCATTTCTTAAATGCGGGTCAACCACTTACAATTATTAATACATTCTTTATTGACTCTTTAACTAACTATAACTATGACTCGGCCCTATTACATAATAAAGGGGTTATGGTTGGACCCTAACAATAGGGCAACAAGGGGCATGTTGGGCATTTCTGTGCAATTTCTAAGAGCAAAGAATGATTGGGATAGAAGGGACCTGCAAGGTAGTTCTATGTCATTTCTGAGTGAAATACATGACAGGCAGCAGAGGACCAGTTGGGCATGTCTGCATAGTATTGGAGAATAATGCATAGTTAGGAAGAAGAGGGCCATCTAGGCATGTCTACATAGTTTTGGATAATAGTGCAAAGCAAGACAACAAAGGACTTGGTAGACATGACTACAAATTTTTCAAGAGAAAGCCATGACAGGATTGTAAGGGACCTGCTGAGCATGACTGCGCAATTTTTTAGAATAGTGCAGGATAGGAAACAGAGGGTCCATTGGACATGTTTTCACAGTTTCTAAAGGCATTGCATAGCAAGGAAATAGAGGGAGAGTTGGGCACGTCTATGCATTTTTGGAGGACAGTGAAGAACTAGGTCTCAAGGTAGCGCAGGCTTCAGGTAGTCAAGAAGGAGGATTCATGACTATGCTTGAGAAATGTGTAGTTTAGTTTGGACATGGAGGTATTCTTCTGCATAATTCTGGGAGAGATAGAAGATTCTCACTCTCGGGATTGCATAATGTAGATGACCTACATGAAAACCTCAAGAACTACGTAGTTTTGGGCAGTAGAGTAGGGTCACTAAGGGCTAAGACTACGTAGTGCAAATCAGTCGGGGTTGGGTGGAAGAGGGTTGTCTGCTTAGACAGATTTTGAGGAAAATAGCTAAGAGTTGAAAGTAAGTGTACTTATCCAGAATTGTCATTGGGATCATACACTTAGCATACTTCGACAATGAGTCAAGATAGACCACCAGTACAACAAGAAAAAGCATGCCCTCAGTGAGACTCTTTTAGAGCTAAAAGTGAAAAGTGTGACACTTGAAATAGACCTTCAGATGACCGTGATGACACTTGCATGATAGTGCTTACAACTTTCAGTGTGAGGATGATGGATGTTTACATACTGAAGACAACCCAAACAGACAAAGACAAACCTTCAAA
The DNA here is from genome assembly GCA_000404065.3 of Pinus taeda. Classification (NCBI taxonomy): domain Eukaryota; kingdom Viridiplantae; phylum Streptophyta; class Pinopsida; order Pinales; family Pinaceae; genus Pinus; species Pinus taeda. The sequence goes on along the minus strand of APFE031220657.1, from coordinate 32,152 downwards.
CTCACCAGAACAAGATCACAAGCATGACAAAGAAATCAATATGCCAAAAGATGATTGTTTGTCAAACAAGAAAAACGGTGAAAAAAATTTACAAGAGCTCATGGGGTGACCTTGAAAACCATCAAAGAAAAACCAACGAAGGCTCCAAAATTTGGATGTAAGCCAAAATTTTGGAGGGTATTGCAGCTGCTACAACATCTGGTGACACACTGGATGAGTACCAACTTCTCTGTTTGGTTCCTTTACAATGCAAGGCCTTGGCCTTTCGGGGAGTATTGATTCGTTGTCTAGATCACTTCGACTTCCCCACTTACCTCGTGGACAAACACAGTTCACCTTGTACCAACTCAGTTGAACACAACACAAAATTCAACCAGATCATTATGTTTCAAATCAGGAAGGCTAATTTGGCTAGTGAGTATAAGATTTTCAGAGTATATTTTTCATCTCTGGTGTTTCTTTCCTACCAGCAGGCCTGGACAGTACCCTAACGAAGTCACACAAGAACAAAAGCATTGCTCCAATGCCAGCAAGCCTATATAGTACCCCAGTGAAGTTGCATGCTTCACTTCTTTGCGCAAGATGCCTTTCTCTTCTTTCACCTTTGTTATTTTTTGAAAGAGAACAATGCATAGGCACTTATTTATTTTTGGGGCAGAAAAGGGATCCCAACTTATTGAGAGCAGGAGAGTTTGTTCCTTCAGAGAAGAATATAAATAACTTTGATTTAGGTTTTCTCGTTTAGATTTCCCCTTCTCCATTTATACTAGTTGGATAAGCTTGAACACACCAAACCAGAAAACTGAGTATAGGCATGGGGTTTCTCGGACTAGACACAAGTTCATCATTTGACCAAAACTTTCCTTACATATGGATCATATTCCCTGTCAAGACTTCATTGGCCAAAAGTTACAACCAAGCACAAAGAAGACAGACCCAAGACTGGCCAAGCACTGTAGTGACACAAGACTCTTTGAACTTTAGCCACATACCCATTCAGAAACTAGAACACAGTGCAAGCACAACACTTATTCATGTAGTGTGAACAAACAGAAAAATCAACATGACAGGGAAAACAAGATGAGAGGAAAGGTGTACAAAACAAGGAAACAAAACTAGAAGATAAGAAAGAAAAATGACTAAAGCAATAGGATGTAAAAGAAGAAAACCATGATGGACTACGAGTGTAAGATGAGTGCAAGGAAGAGAAAATTGAGATGCAACTAATCCTAATCCTATCCTAACAACTAAACGGTTGAAGTTATGTGAAATGAAATTTTAGTGAAGCCACCATAGTCACTCTAGACCTTCATCCACAAAGACAAAAATGATTAAAACAAATAAAAAGTAGTGTGCAATAGAAAATACAAAAACTTGAACAAGCTGCACATGGAAAGGAAGGTCTTGCTTGTGGGAATAAAGGCATGTCACAACCACCCAATACACATGCTTACCTCTTTGATGAATACCCTTTCTAAACAAATCCCAGAAGCTTCTTGTGGATGTGTCCTCATCTACACCAAGCTTCTCAGCAAGTTTAGAGAAGGATTGAAACGTGTTTCCTGCAACATGTCTTGCCAAGTAAGATTGTTCCAGTTATTCAATGATTGGATCATAAAATCCATGATGGATTTTTGGAAAACCTCATGAACTTTTAATAAATGGATTTTTTATTTGACAGATGGGATCACAATTGGAATCTTGTAAGAAAAAATAAATATGATCATCCTCAAAACTCATGTGAAGACAGTGAGGAGCTTCCATAACCATCAGTGTAGGTTGAAGTGCCTCATCTTCTTGACGATATGTGAAGAGAGACATGTTAAATAGTGAATATCAAAGAGCACAAAGCAAATGACATTGCATGTGTTAACAGGAAAATGATAAGCTGAGAGATAGTCTCCCAAGATAGAGGAATGATCAAATGATCTAGTTGAGACATCAAATTCCCATTTTGAAATGAACAAAGAAAAATTCATTTGAACAATCTTGCAAATGCTCTGAACAATGGAACCAAGTTCACTGTGAGCTAGACATGACAAACCACCTTCCTGTAAATGGTGAAAAATTGTGCAGGCATCATGGCCACCACAGGAATTTAAAAGAGATGCTAGCATTTTGAATGCGTGAAACCAGTTGGGGAGAGGAACTTGATCATGTGATAGCTCGTGCGTGCATCATCACACAGGGGGATTGTTGATGTGATGAGTGGGCAGATTCACAGTACAATATTCACAAGAAGATTGAGGAGTTGATCATGAGAGGGAAAACTCAATAAGTATGATTGCGAGAAAAGATGATCTTTGAGATGATCGACTTCACAATTCCATGATTTCGTGAGAGGCATACATTCCCAACCTAATTTTGATGTAAGATATGTGCATGAAGATGCACGTGCTATAACAGATTCATGGATTCAGTCATAAGTAAAATTTTGAAAATTTGAAAGATCACACCTGGAATACCAAACATTTTTTACACAGGGATCCACATTGAATGAAACTATTCAGATAGATGGCTTGTGCATGTGAAACCATATCACATTTAGTTTTGGGGGCTTACCAGAGTCACGAGGTCCTAACATAACCATCAACGGATGTTGAAGTGCCTCAACTCCCTAGCAGGTCCCGAAACTTTCTAGAATTTCATAATCATATTTTGAAGCTTGAGCCAAATCCTGCATGGATTTACTGATTTCAACACTGCTCTCAGGATGGAAACCATTTCTATCACAGGTTTCACCATGTTTTTTAGCTTCAACAAGCTAGTTTGAAGAGTTGTCTTCATGAAAAAGAAGAGATGATGGGGAATGGGAAGAATACTATATGATTAGACTATTTTCAACTTTTTCATGTACAAACTTACTACCTTGTGTCAATTGAGAAGATAACTCATCGGATGAAAAATCAAGAGAACGTGGAATATATCTAACGCATGTGGATGCGTTGTGAATGGTGGGACACACAAGCAAGTGAGGTGAAGAGGAATTTTCTATATGAATGTCTTCTTTGACCGTAGCACATTCTAGATCTGATTTAAAGTTTTCATGAGAAAACAGAAGATCACATGATTTTCTTGGGTGTTCATCATTGCATATGGAAGCATGGGAGTGATGGCTGCCCAAGGGTAGGGGTTGATCAAAAGAATTGATTGTATACGATGTTCCACTGAGATTAGCAGATTGAGTATCATTCAAGAATGGAAGCTCAGTATTTTGATCTAGACAATTTTGAAATAGAGAGGGAAGATTGACAGAGTCCTTACCTTTCTACTCCTCTACCTATGTAACATCACTTTCTTGCACCTGATTGCAATTTGAGCCAGCTACTTGAGAATCAAGTGAATGTGAACAATTGGCTAGTGAAGCAGATTGATCAAGAGAGTCATGGTACAAGGACTCATGAATTGTAGATGATAGAGGATAGCAGAGATACAGATAAGATTTGATACTTGAGTTATGAACGGTGACATCCTCTTGCGAAATGGAGGAGTGAGTCTTCATTATAGGCTTCCTGAGCCATTATGGAACTTCATCCATAGAAGCATGATATAGATGAGAAGATGTATTAGGGAAATATTGTGTAGATTTCTCAGCTTTGCAATCACCACAAGGGGGTACCCACATTGGGACCGGAAAAGGAGGAGGACAAAGAACAAATAGGGTGTTTGTCTCCTCCTCTACAATATGAGGTGCCTCATCATCCACAAGAGTTGGAGAGGAAAGACAATGAGGAGGTTCACCGTATTGAGAACTATGAACCAAACATTTAAACTTTTTTCTCAAAAAGTCAAAGTTCACATGTTGTTTAAGAATTTCATAACAAAGGTGAAGGAAGTGATTATTAAAGTCAACTAATTCGTCGAGATCCATAATTAAATGGAAAAAAATTCATGGAAATCCTAGTGGCTATACTCATCAAATGTTTTAAGCATCATTTCGATAACCTCACCAAATGAATTGATAGTGGCAAAGGGTAATGTGTAACACCAATTGTTGGCTTATTGGGTCTTCACCCAAGTTCAGAGTTAGTTATGCCAAACAAATCCCTACACTACCAGCCCTTTCGGCATCAATTAACGGAGCACAGACTGAAGTCTCACCTAAAGCAGCATGGGGGATGCTGGAACCAAGTTTTTGCACCTAGAGATTAGTGTGATGTCATTTTATTCCCTCAATATGCCTTCACACAGATCGATAGACCCTTATTTCTTATCAATATAACTCCTTTTAATCATCCTCTAGACCTCTGTGAAAGTCTACAACTTTATTTTTTGGACCTTGAACAGACTAATCAACTACTTATGTGCATCAAAGATGACCCTTGATCCAGTAATTACTCAAATCAACCTAAGTGTTCAATATTTTAACATACAACAAGATAATATTTGCATAAACAATTAACACCAATTGCATTCATATAACAGTATAAATCATGTACAATCGTGCATCAATACATCATTATTTCATAAACCCATCAGAACATAGTGCATTCATATAAAATAGAATTAAAGAGATAAAAAGGGGTGTTTTTACCACAATCTTCTTTATTAATATTCTATTCAGCTTACATACTAAATACTTCCATGAGCACTCAGCTGCAGGGGTCTGCGTACTCAACTCCAGACTCTACTCTAGGCTTCTACGCACATAGCTACAAAACCTTTCTTCTACTCTTCTCCTCTAACTCTCTAGAGTTTTCCGATATACAAAACTTCATTACTTCCCCTAGACATCCTAGAACACACCTATTTATACAATCCCATGGTCCGCGGACCATGGGTAGATCCTCGAAAATCCGACTCAACTTACATAAATAAGGGTAAAACCATTTATGATTCTTTAACTAACTACACACTCCACGACCAAAACTTGTGGAGATTTTACATCTTTATACAACAAAACTTGGGCTTTCGCCCCAAAATTTACCCTAGGGGACCCCATCCCAATAGACCCCCAACACAAAGATTGTGACTCACCCTTGAGTCACTCAAGTCGCATAGAGATATTACTACGAAGATCCCCCAGCTCCACTTGTGCAACTACTACATCAACCATGCTCTACGTGGCTGCCTATTTAATCTATTCCACCATTTGCTTTGTGGCTAGTGCTGTACTATCCTGCTTGATTTTCTGTTCTTATTCTGTAGGTTCACCAATTTTCCTGAATATTGGTGGAGACTGTGTAGGCCTCATCCAACCAAGGCCCCAATTTAGCCTTAAGAACGACCTATTTCTTTTGCACTGCTCCCACCTGTGTAAGAATATACTTCGCCTCCTGTAGCTTGGCAAGGTGTTGTGTTGTAGCAGTGGTGTGCGCTGTCACCCTCACTTCATCATATTACTGCTGGAGCTCGTGGACTTATGTATTTAAGACTTGTAGGGTGGGATCTTCCTATAGGGTCGTGACTACCTCCATAGCCTGCTCAAATAGCATGGTGCTTTCAACCACTGTGTTTGGTCAATTTAGTGTGATCTAAATTGATATTTATATTGTCAACCCGGGGTTCGTAGACTAACGAAGTGAGGTGTACTATATGTACTTAGATAACCATTTTCTTAAGTTTTTGTCGTTTTAAGCTTTTTAGTTTGTTTTTGGATTTTATTCTTTTCTTAATGTGTGGTGATGAAAGTGAAGTGTGAAGTGTGTGGAGTGTAAATGGTGATGATTTCTATACTTGAAAAATGCTCAAAAGAAAGCTTTACAGTAACTGAAATGAAACCAATTCTTAAGAGAAAACAAAATGCATTAAAAAGTGAACTAATGGCAATGGCCCAGTATCCTTGCTGCTGAAAATGAAAAGAAAGCAAAAACTTGGAAAACAACTCAAACTTAAAGTAAAGCAGCTAACTCACACTACTTGAGCTTTTTAGATCCTTTGCCTCTTGGCTCAATCTACCTTGGGGAAGTAATCATGAGCATAACAAGCAATATGATATTTAACTGTTCAAAAAAAAAGTAGATTGCATAAGGAAACTAATCACACCACTTGAATTCTTCAAATCCTTTACCCCTTAGCTCAATCTACCTTGGGGAAGTAATCATGAACATAACAAGCAATATGATAACTAAATGTAAAAAGAAATTAATCACACTACTTAGACTTTTTTAGTTCTTTACCATTCAACTCAATCTACTTTATGGAAAACAACTATGAGTAAGTAATATGACACCTAAATCACACTACAATTAGTGATCTTCTGATCTCCTGCTGATATAGTCATTTGACCACAGAAAGAAATCATAAAATTGTTAAGCAGTATGACATCTAATTTAGCAAAAAAAATAAACAAATAAAATTTGAAAAGGACAATGCTGAATGTAAATTGCAGAAAATAAAGGTTAGCAGGAAGGAAAAGATGATCACATATGCCAAAAGTTATTAAAGAAAATAAAAGATTGCCCGGGCTGCCTAAAAGAACCTGCAAAAAGCACTGATCAGTTTACAAAGACAAAGATATGAACAACAGAAACATAAAGCAAAACATATTATGTACAAACTAATGACAAAAAAAAAGCATAATGAAACTAAACAAATACTTTACAGGGCAATATGCAGGGGCCCTCTGCCACTTCAGCCAATCAAATGATCACAAGACTATCTTCATAAAGGTCTACTCATGTATTCAAATCAGCAACATATAAAACAGCGGGGTGAAAAAATAACCAGCAGCGTGCGGAAATTACATAACAGTTCAGAAATTCTATGCATTCAAAAGTCTCTTTACAGCGTTTGAAAACACGTTATTTATAATGTAAAAGTCCTACAGTTAACTAATCAACTACTTAGGCTATTAACTGCGTGCCATAGACACGTAGATCTCATGAGCCGAGATCTAGTGTGGCTGTCGTTATGCTTCTTAAATCCTGGAATGGTTGGATGTTAGATTCGTTGTTCAAGAAAGATCCTCAGGTGCGTTGGAGCCTCCATGAGCTGGGAACTAGGCCACGTATCATTCACGTGCCTTTAACAGTAACGTGCCACCACTGGACTCTTTGGTTGGCCACGTCTTTGACTTTGGTTGACCGCGGCTTCAAAATGATGATTTGGCCGGTTCAAAGGGACACGATCCATGTACATGCCATCTGGAGCTTGCCCATATAGCCCGTTCCTTCAGAAGACACCTGGAGCACAACCTTTAACAAAATGGTTGTGGAATCCTGTGCGGGCTGCGGAAACCTGTGTTGGCTGCGGAAATTGACAAGTTTCCGCAGCTGCATGAACAAAAGACTAAACCAAACAACAGACATCGGTATAGTTAGAAAACCATATAAATAGTCCTTTTTAAACTATAATGCAATTATTCAACCACTGGATGAGTGAAGTGAGTGGAGTATGAGGGTTAAGAGGGTGTGTAGGAAGGTGCAAGGTTGAGGCTCAACAACAGGAAGATATTCAAATAAGTGAACAAAACCAGAAAGCTACTTAACCAAATGAATCAAAACCAGAAACTTGAGAAAATGCACCAACAAACCATGAAACTACTTAACTTATAAATATAACAGAACTCTATGCTAGAATAACAATACAAAAATAAGAGTTGTGGCTACTTGGGTCGGGCCCTAACCGAAGAGCTTCAGCCCTCGAAGTTTAACTCAGAGTTGGCTTAAACAGAGCTCATACTAACTATAGAAACCCTAGATTACAGAGAAAATTCACAAGTCTTTGCAGTGCATAAATAAAATAGAGTTTTACAAATGAAGTTCGAATCCTAGTGAGGTCCCAAGCCTCTCTATTTATACATATGAAGTCTCCAACAACTTCCTCTCAAATTAGGGTGGTTTGGTTCCCAACTCAAAATAAATTGTTTTCTGTCCTTTTCACTGGCTTGGCTATATTTTAGTCTTCAGATGTGGTTGTTTGCACTCAGAGCTGGTGGATGAATGTTCAAATGGAGGGGTAGTAGATGAGGAGGATTAAACTCCTATAATTCCTCTATCTTGTCCCATTCGAGTCTTGACCAAGGTCTTTGCTATAGTTCATTGATTTTATCCTTTATACCTACATTTCTCCTTGCTTTTATCCTTTATTCCTGCACTGTATCCACATTATACCATAAAACCAAATATCCAACTGTAACTCATTTAATAAACAAAATATAATCAAAAGTATGCAATAAGTTGTGAGAATAGCTGGTTTGACTAAGCTAGGAGGTGAATTAAGGCCAATTAAGGCCCATATAATTACTCAATAATGAGGCTCATCATCACCCCCCTATTGAAAGTGTTGCTCATCCTCTGAGCAACTTAGTGGCTTTGGTAGCCTCTCTAACATCCCATGCTTCTATTGTGGTCTCTTTTTTTTTTCATAGAAGCCTGCTTTCCTTTCTGCTTTTCCCACTTCCTCTTTTCCTCTTTTTTTCTCTGATCTTCAAACTGTGTGGCAGTGTGTTCTATTTTAGCAAGCATGTATATTATCATCTCTTAGCAACTTAAATATATCCTCAAAATGTGAAATTACTTGCCCTTGGGCAACAAGATATCTAAGTGCCAGTTGAGGATCATTTGCAATCAAATTATGGGTGCTTCTTAGGGCCATGGGATTTTGATTGTTCAACTTTGATGAAAAGAGGTTCATTTTGCTCTTTGGCCAATATTCTTTCATCTTTGTTGCCCTTGACTTCTCATGGTTTAGCCATGATACCAAAGGCATTAATTTTAGATCTCCTAGCTTTTCATTAGGATCCCAATTATTCATGTCTATGAGGGCCATGTTATGCAAGTAAAACTCAACCATTTTGGTCCCATCCTTTAGTGCAATTTGATCATAACGATCAATAAACTGTCTGCAGTCTTGAAATGGCATGGTGCTCTTTTGTGTGAGTCTCTTCATTTGAAATTGCAGCCATTGTTCTCTGAGGTAAAGAGAATAAGATTTAGCTAGCATCCTACATTGGATGGTTTCCAAGGAGGGGCTGACCATATGTGCTAGCTAGTTTTCCTTTTCCTGCAGGTGTCCTCTATGTTTTTCTTATCTTCTTCCTTTTGCTGTTCTTTCGCATCACCATCAGTTTCTTCCTTTGTTTCCTCCTCTTGTTTCAGCATCATATTCCTTGTCTTCTTTCAATATGTTCCTCTATATTAGTTTCTTCTTCACCCATCTCATCCCCATCTAGCTATGTATCTTCTTCTTCTTGTTTTCCCCCTCCTCACTGACAGAAGGACTAACATCATGGGTGAGGGTTTTGATTTCATCTTCTTCTGGGAAGTTTATGAAGACTGACCATGCTACGAGGATCTTGAGGCTTTGGAGGGCATCCTTAATGAGGATCCTGATCAACCCATGGTGAACCAACTGCTGGCAATTTCCTTCCTTTACTTTGCTGTTGGAGTCTATGGGTGATTGCATCAAGAAATAGGGTATGTTGAGTCTTTGGTGAACTGGTGTTTCTACCCCAAATATTAATTCTTCAAGAATTCTCAATTGGTTGCCATAACAACACTGTATCTATGGACTCTTGCATTTTCTTTTGAGTTATTAAAGAATTTCCTTTTTGCCACCTTTTCACTTATAAACCAACTACCTCTTAACCTTTACAAATTTTGATCAAATGATGCATATGAATGAGTGAGTAGGTTACTTACCTGTGGTCTTGATACCATGCTGTAGTTGTCAAAGATCAGAGGAGCTGTTGATGGTCCTTCTTCTTCCTCCTTTGCTGTCTTATGATGGCTTATTTGCTTTTGCAGGTGTCTATGAATGAAGATTTGATGTTGTTGCTGCTGTGGAGCTCTTGGATTTCCACTTGGCAATGTTTACTGTCTTCTTTAGAATTCTTGATCATGTTGTTGGATGGTGCTGCGAGGATGCTGTAATGAATGGATAGAGGGAGTAGGAGAGTATTTGGATGCAGGGATGATGGTAATGGTTGAGGTGATTCTGTTAGAAAACACAATGTTCACCTGAATGGAAGAAATGAAGTGAAAAAACAATAGAATTGATGGAGGGATGCATTGGTAAGGAGTGGAGGAGATGAAATATATGTGAGGCAAGGTTCCATTTGGATCTTCTCTTTGCTCCTTAATTGTCTTTCTCACCCACCTGCCTCAGAGAGGTTTGCACCCTAGATATCTGCCCTGGGCACCTCAGGAAGGTTTTCAACCCAAAGATGGGACTCAGGCGCCTCATAGAGGTTTTCACCTGAATCCTTATTATTTGTCCTTTTTCAGTAACCGGATGAGGGAGGAGTTGGAACTTGCTCCACCATCATTAGTATCTTATTAATGTTGTCAATTAACTCTTGTCTTGATAAAGGCCTCTTGTACATTTTCAATCTATGTCCATTAACTAGCAATGGAATGGCTTCTTCATTAGTAGTTTTGATTTGCACTGAACCATTGTCATGGAATCTTTCCACCACATAAGGTCCAAGCCATCTTGTCCTTAGCTTGGCCTTCAAATCTTTAAACCTGGAATCATATAACAATGCCCAGTCTCCTTCTTGAAATTGCTTCTCCTTGATGTGTTTGTCATGCCTGATCTTCCTTTGAAGCTTAACTATCTCTATATGTAGGAGGGCCTGCATTCTGAATTCATCCAAGCCATTCAAATGTAACAACCTTTCTTTCTACGCATGATTGAGATCTAAATCTAGTTGGGCTGCCATCCTCAATGTGTTATATTCAAATTCAATGGACATCAAATCCTTCTTCCCATAGACCAACTCATAGGGTGTAAATCCAATGGTGGTCTTCCATGTTGTATTATAGGCCTAGGTGGCCTCAACTAGTCTTTCTGCCTAATCCTTTTTGTTGTTTTTCACTACCTTCACTTGCCCATTATCTTATGGATGATAAGGATTTGAGGTCTTATGCTTGATTTTGTGATGCTCAGGCAGTTCTTCAATCATGCTAGAGGTAAACTGGCTGCCTTGGTCTGTGACTAGCTCTCTAGGGTACCCAAATTTGTAGAATATATTATCCTTTAGGAACTCAACCACATTTTCTTCTGTTGTTGTCTTAATTGCCTTGGTTTCAGCCCATTTAGTCAAATAGTCAGTGCACACAATGACGTGTTGTTTTTGCTTTGAAGGAGGATTGATAGGCCCAATGAAGTCCATGCCCTACTTGTCAAATGACTTGAAAGTAACTTGAGGTTGTAGGGGCATTTTATCTCTTAGAGTAGGATTTCCCATCCTTTGGCACCGATCACACTCACTAATGTACTTCTTTACATCCTGATGAAGATTAGGCAATAATAGCCTGCTTGCAATACTTTGAATTCTGTCCTCTTTGCTGCAAAATGACCTCCATAAGGCCCATCATGATAGGTCAGAAGGATGTCAGAGACTTCCTCTTCTCTTACACACCTTCTTAAGATTCAATTTGGGCCAAGTTTGAACAGATTGCCCACAATCTAGGTGAAGGGGGTGCTCTTTCTAATTATCTTTCTCTTTTCTTTGGAGGGAAAGTTTGGTGGGAACTGGGATGATACCAAATAGTTTTCTATATCAGAGAACCATGGGGAGAGAACTGAAATAAAAAATAGATGCTCATCTGGTAACTAGTCATCCACCATTCCTTCTTCACTTGCAGGTTGATTTATTCTAGATAGAAAGTCAACAACAACATTTTCCTTAGCAGGCTTATCAATAATGGTTAGATCAAATTGCTGTAAAAGAAGCAACCATCTTATAATTATAGCATTTACATATGGTTTTTCATTAAATATTTGCTTGCAGCATGATCAATATGCACAAATGTTTGATAGCTTGTAATGTAATGCCTAAATTTGTTCAATGAATGCACAACGGCTAGGATTTCTTTTTCAGTCACAGTATAGTTTAGCTCAGCCTTTGACATGTTTTTATTGATAAAATAGATGGCATAAGTCAATTTATCCTCTTCCTAACCTAAGGCTGCTCCTATGGCTTTCTGTGAGGCATAAGCATGAATATGAAAGGGGAGGGCCCAGTTTTGGTCTCTAAGGATTGGTGCAGTGGTCAACTTACCCTTGAGAATGTCTAAGGCCTCTTGACAATTCTTTAACCATACAAATTAAAAATATTTAGCCAACAATCCAAACAAAGGAGAGGCGAACTTGTTGAAGTCCTTTATGAACCTCTGGCAGTATCCAATCAATTTGAAGAAACTTCAAACATCTTTTTGCTTTTGTGGAGCTAGGAACCCTTGGATGATTGCTATTTTGTTTGTGTCCACCTGCAGTCCTTGTTGAGATATTGAATGACCTAACACAGTCCCTTCAACCACTAAGAATTCACACTTTTCTGGACTGAGAGATAGATTCATTTCAATGCATTTGTGTAATACTTTGCCTAGGTTAGTCAGGGCTTCTTGGAAATCACAGCCATAAGGTGTAAAGTCATCCATATAGATTTCCACAACATCATGTACTAATTCAACAAAGATACTCAAGACTGCTCTTTGGAAGGTGGGAGGAGAATTGCATAGGTCGAAAGGAAGGACCCTATAGGCAAAAGTACCCCAAGGATAGGTGAATGTGGTCTTGTCCTGGTCTTCTGGGCAGATTTGGATTTGGTTATACCCACTGAATCCATCTAGGAATGAAAATAATTTCTTCCCTGCCGGGCCATCTAGCACTTGGTCAATGAAAGGTAAGGGAAAATGATCCTTACTAGTGGCTTTGTTCAACTCCCTATAATCCACACAAATCCTCCACTTACCATTTTTATTGGGTACTAATACTAAAGGAGAGACCCACTCATTGTCTGAGATAGGGTAAATAAATCCTGTATCTAGTAGTTTTTGCAGTTCTTCCTTGACTATCTCTTTAAGAGTTGGATTCATCCTCCTTTGTGGTTTCCTGACTGGCTTGCAACCTTATTGGATGTAGATGTGGTGAGTACACACTGAAGGGTGTACTCTCTTCATTTCCTTATAGCTCCAAGCGAAGGCTTCTAGGTTCTCCCTCAACAGGTTGCATAGCTTTTCATCTTCCAAAGAAGAAAGAGATGGATTAATTTGCAAAGCTTTCTATGGGCCAAATTCTATGGTTTTGACATGGAGTGGGTTGGAATTGGCCAGGCATACATCAATTGGCTGTTTATTCAGGGTTTCTCTTACTTCTTCTTCTAATGGAAGGGAACTAGGAGTTTGATTTTGGAGCAGGTGTTCAATTAAATCATCCTCATCTTGCTGTCCTCCTCCTATGATTGCTTCTAAAGTATAGAGTTGGGCATAGTAACCCTCATCTTCTTCCTCTTCCTCTAACCATAAAGGTAAATCATGTTCTAGCGAAGGTTAAGTTGGAGGGTATAGGACTAATTGTTTGGACATATGCCCATTTTTGATGGTCATATTCCTAGCTTTGTAGCTTATGTAAGCATCAGTTGTGGCTAGCCATGGCCTCCCAAGAATGAGAGGGTAACCAGTAAGCTTAGCCTTAGGCTGGAGAACTAGTAAATCTACAGGGTATTCCCAAGAATCAATGGAGACCATCACATACTCTACAATTCCCTCAGGGGTGACTATGGAATGGTTTGCAAGTTGCATCACTGTTGTGGTATTTCTCAATGACCCTTGGAGGTTGAGTTTGAGCATGGTGTCCTTAGTTATCACATTAATGGCAGCCCCAATATCAATCAAAGTGTATGGGACAATGGTGCCATTGATGTGCACATCTACTACAGGGCTTCTAGGGTCCAAATATTTTGGACATATTAGCTACCCCAACATTAAGTTAGACAACTACCCAATGACATTAATGGTAGGGGCATCCCCTTTTCTTCTTCCTGGATGCTTGAAGCACTTCTCCTTGTTCAATTTATTGTAAATAGGCACATCTTTGATTGCCTAGAGAAGGGGGATCTTTACACATAATTTTTTCAATTCTCCCAAAAGTTCAATTTCTTCTGGGGTAGGCTGGAGTGGTTGGGCTAATCTTTGAGGAAAGGGTGGATTTACGTTAAGGTTGCTTTCCTCTCTCTCTTCCTCAACCTCCCTATTTGGAGAGGGAGGTTGGTTATCAGGGAGAATTCTCCCTGATCTTAGGTTGAGCTCTTGGATTTCTACAACATAAGCTGGGTATGATGTCTCTCCACTGTATGCTTGTTGAGCCTATTGTTTGGGTTTAGATTTGGTTGGGCAGACATCTGGGGTTGCTTGGGTGGAGCAAAGTGTAGGAGTTGTGGTTGTGCAGGTGGTGGAGGCAACAGGGCTGGAACATTGTTGAATGGGGGCCTCCACCCATGGGGTGGGGCATTCCTCTCATGTTGTGGATGAACATAAGGTTGAAATGACTGGATGGCTCGCTGGGATTGATACTGAGATGCATAGGACCAAGGAGGGGGTGTAGACCAGGAAATATGAGCAGGGGGTCCACAAGAAGGTATAACTATGGCTTGGCTGGGGTTGTAGTATGCATGGGATGGACCTTGCATACCCTGTTGGTATGGTCTAGGCCCAGGAAGTCTCCTTTGGTTGATGAAGCAAAGCTGCTTAGTGACCCCTTCAGCTCCTTGATAGACAGCTTTGAGTCCAGGTAAATAAGAGCACTTGTCTGTGCAGTGGTTTTATTCACAGAATAAGAAAATCTTGTTGAAAAGTGTGCAACAAGAAATTCTTGTTGAGAATGCAACAAGATGATGGAGCTTAGTGGAAAGGAGCCGCCTTCACTAAGTGGTCCTGCAGGCAAGTTTTGGCGCAAAGTCTATTTTTAGACTATGTCTATTTTTAGACATATAGATCATGGTCTATGAGTTGTAGGATGCTGTTTATGGATGATTCGTCATGTTGGGAAAAATAGATGGACTTCTATTTTTTGGTTCACATCAGTGTGATCAAAGTCTATTTTTAGACTGTCGGGTAAAAATAGAAAGAGTCAAATATTATTAGCCCTTAGTAATATTTGGACTCTAAACTTTATCTTATTCTCTTGGAGCACTTCAGTTGGAGCTACAGATGTGGCACATGAAACTTCTTGAAGGAATCACGTGGTTACCTATGGGTTGAATGAGCTATTGCATGAAGGACTTCAGTTAGAACTCAAGTGGTTGAGTTTTGTGGAGTTAGATGAGCAGTTAATGGAGTTGTGTTCAGTTTGACTTAGTTGAACTAGTTGTATTTAGTCTAACTGGCCAATAGACTAAGTGATGAGTTGTGTGAATTAGTGATTAATTAACTCACTAATATTAAATCATAATGCAACTGAAGAATACATCAGTTAACTCAGTGCATGGACAGTTCAGTGGAGACAAGTGTTAGAGGTAAGTGAAAGGGTGAGTTGTGACTATCAGTTGTGCATGAGATCTTGCACAATCAAGGGATTGAGTATACCAATGAAAATTGTGCAGTATGGGGCCAATAAAAAGTGATTATAGCCTTTGCTCACGTGATTTCCAGTGTGAGTGATTCTCTTGAGGTAAAAACGAGTTTGGTTCAACCATTCTCATTCATTCTCTTGCAGGATTGCGCAGTGGAGGCAGGCAAGCAGCAGGGGAGATTTGGAGATCAGATCTGAGCTGTATTGTGTGTAACAGGTGGAGATAGTACTGATTACTTGTGAGGAGTATTGTACTATGTATTGTTACATGTTATCAATCATTATAATATACAGATAGTGTGGGGTTTTTAGCTGTATGCTCTCTCCAGGTTACATACTGTGTTAATGTGCACATGCGATTGATGTTTCATTGTTTTTAATGCTGCTAAATTGATGATCAACGTAGAGGAGGTTATTATGTATTATGCATGTATTCCACAATAGTGTATAATCGGGATAATCTCTGTGAATATGTGTCATATTATTCAAAATTTCTACATGGTATCGGAGCTGCTTGATTTGTAGAAGAGATTTTTACAGGATATCAAGCGAGGATTGATCATCAGATCTATTATTCAGAAAGTGTTTACATCTTATTTCTTCAAATAGGGTTTGTAATTGGGCCAGGTAGCCTCTGGATTCATCCTTCTTTGGAAGATGAGATATTTGGTGAATGCCCATACAGTCGATCTCTGTATGAGAAATACTTTGTTCTCACAAATTTTAGATCGGAAGCGGCTGAGTTTTTGAGCTGGTGGAATGGCGATCAAGGATAAAACTTAGAAACATTAAGTGTGAGAATGGAGACAGTATGCCCCGTTATCTCACGAAGTTCACCCAATGCTAGGATGAGCTGGGAAGTGTGGGGGTGATTGTCGATGATGAGGATATGGTGAGTCTAACACTCCTTGGCCTTCCTAAGAGCTGGCATAACTACCGGGACTCGGTGAATGGAAGGGAGAAATTGCCAAATTGGGAATGACTATGGTCAGATTTGATGCAGGAGGAGATCAAACGGAGCACCAGAGACAGTTCTTCATCTATGCATGATGAGGAGAACTGTGCCTTAGTGAGTAAGGCGAAGAAGGGGAAGGAGAAGGTTTCTCTTTCCAAATCCAGTTCTTCCAATGATGGGAAGAAGGTTGACAAGTCAAAAGTGAGATGCTTTCGTTGTCATGAGTTGGGCCATTATGCTACTAATTGCCCAAAGAAGAAGTCCAAGAAGGGATCCGAGGAAGGATCTGAAGGTGAGGCACTTGCTTCACAGTTTGAGTTGGATTTCACACTCTTCGCATGCATGGTTTCATCCATGATGGGAAGTGGTTGGGTTCTTGACAGTGGAGCTTCTTTCCACATGACCGGTGACAAAAGTTTGTTCAGTACTTTGGAGGAGAAAGATCTCCAGATACTCATAGGGATGGGTAATGATGAGAAGTATAGTGTCTCAGGTGTAGGCACGGTTATTTTCAGAGGGAGCATGGAGCTCACCTTACGTTGACCGATGTCAAGTATGTACCAGGACTGAAGAGAAACTTGGTGTCAATCGCGATGCTAGAAGATAGAGGCTATGATGTAGTCTTCAGAGACGGAAAGGTTTTCCTTAGACACATCATCACTAGACAAGTGAAGCAGATTTGTTCACGGGTGAAGATCTGTATGCTTTTAAGGTTCAAGATGCCTGCAAAGCCTTTAGCAGCAAGGCAACTGATGGAGACTTGGTGGTTGAGAGGGAGGGTATATTACCTCTCAACATGCAGAGCCAGAAGAAGTCTCAGACAATTGTGGAGGAGCCACGATTGGTGTAGCAGCTTCAGGAGGTTGTGGAGCAGCCACAACAGGGGAAGCTGTGTGGAGATGGAGTAGAGACATCTACTCATCCAGAGACCTCCAGTAGGGGGAAACTTCGAGCCAGGTGGGCTGAGGGATCGCATATAGCCATACCCCTAGGTAGGAGGTGGGGTGATGTGGATTGATAGTCCCAAGGAGGAGGGGCAGGATCCTTGAGGTACCCAACCCCTTAGATGAGACCTTACTACGGGAGCCCCGATGTGGAGTAGCAGGAACTGACTGATTGGGTAGAGATAGATGTGGATGGAGCGGCAGAGAGAGCGACAGTGCGGGGAATCCCACGACAGCGCATAGCTAGCAAGCTGCAACAATGCGAGAGGCACAAGTGTTTTGCACAGTGCTAGGTGGCACAGAGAGGTGTGCAATGGTGCGAGATGCATGAAGATGTTGCAGTAGCGCAGATGTCATAGAGGGAGTACTTGTCAGCAGCAGGTAGAGCTTCAACATCAGAGTATGTTTCTAGCCCAACAGGGAGGTCAGTTGGGAGGTGCAGTGCGGATGCAATGCCAGGAGATAGAACCAGTAGCAGCACGGATGCAGTTAGAGATCAAGGTGACAGAGGCTAGAGCAATCAGATACTGAAGAGCACAGAGATGCAGAGTTTTCAGTCGACAGAGGCAATAGCAGTCAGAGACTTTGATGATAG
>APFE031220657.1:2254-13691 GCA_000404065.3 Pinus taeda | reverse complement strand
AATGAATACATCAGTTAAATCAGTTGCATGTCAGTGCATGTTCAGTTCAGCAGGGACAGGTGTTAGAGAATCAGATTGCTAGCAGTTGTGACTATAGTTGTGCATCAGATCTTGCACAGTCAAGGGATTTGAGTATGCCAATGAGTTTGCCCACATTGTATCTTGTGCTCACGTGATTTAGCCAAGGAAGTGGCTGCCTTGGAATTATCACCGATTCTTGTGCAGGTATTGAGCAGCGGAGGCAGGCAAGCAGCGGAAGAGATTTGAGCCAGTGATTGATTCAGATCTTAGCTGTATTGTGTGTAACAGGTGGAACTGGTACTGGATTGCTTGTGATAAGCATTGTACTTTGTAATGTTACATGACTCAATCATTAATATACAGATAGTTGGGGTTTTTAGCGAGATGCTTTCCCCGGGATACATACTGTGTTAATGTGTGAATGCTCTTGATGTTTTAATGTTATTGATGCTGCTATATTGATGATCAACGTAGAGGAGCTTATGTATTGTGTATGTTTTCCGCAATAGTACATGATTAGGATAATCTCTGTTGAATATGTGTTAAATTATTCAAAATTTCTACAATATAAGACAAATACACTGTGGAAGGCTTATTAGTTCTTGGTGATGTTCGCATTCTAGTTATATGGCCAAGAGAGTATAGAGACTTTCCTGCAAAGTTGGGTGATTGTGTTGGATCAACTGGCGAATGAAGGAAGACCTTTCAACTCGTCCGACATGTTGGCTCTCCAACTGAAGGGGCAAGTAGAAAATTCTTAACATCTACCCAAGGGTTAGCAAACAAATCTCTTCATGTTTACCTACATTCTTGATGAAATCTGTGCCTGTCAACAATTCCGTAGCTTGGGTTGGGAATGGACACCTTCAGAACCCTTTGTGCACATCTATTGCAAGTTTTCCTTCGAGTGTAGCTTCTGTGGAGTAATAATACAACTATCAAACCACTTCATCACCTCGATGTATAGGATGATCCTTGAATAGGATCTACCTTGCATGTCATAAGAAGCGATGGAGGCATTGGTTAACATAGCAGATTGGTATGCCTAACCCCTTGGCACCTTCATCTGGATGTATAGTGGAGAGAAGGCTCCACGTGCGTTACCGAAGTTTTCCATGGACAAGCTAGTTATTAAAGAGGTTTCATACCACATCTCGATAGGGTTGTCAGTGAGACTGCACAGGAATATGAAGGCACATTGGTCTTCTCTTCCTTTGCATATCAGTTTGTATGAGCTCCAGAGTTTCAGGCATGTTGAATCTGAGATGGAGGAATTCAAGAGGTTCACCTTCGGCACCAAAATTTCAATCCATATGACCTGAACTGCATAGTGAAGGACCACTATATGAGAGTGTATCATCCTTGGATCCACAGGGCATGTCGTTGGCTTGAGGAAGAACCACGGAGATATTGCTACAACTCGTCGAGGCTCAATGAACCAATTAGAGTGGTTGTAGAATGGTTAGTAGCAGGAGAGAGCAGCAGACCTACGCATGACAAAGGCAAGAGGAATATTTTGGATAATGTAGAGGTAGAACAAAGCTACAAGTTCAAGGAAGATTTACTTGTAGTAAGAGCAGCTTTGGAGACTGAAGCAAAGAAGCGACAGCACAATAGAAGGATTACGCAAAGATAGAGAGAGAAGTAGAGACTAGAGGAGGTAGAGAAGAAGTTGTAGGAGGTACAAAAACAACTAAAGGAGGAACAAGAGCTCTGCGGAAGGTACAAGGAAGCACAACAGTAATAGGGATAGTAGGAAGTGCATTGTGCACACATTGAGGACATTGCACAGATACAGGTTAGTGAATCAAAACAGATGGCAGATAACAAATAGGGTGAGTAGTCGCAAGAGAAGTAATTTTTTCAGGAGATTGAACATATATTGGAACATATGGACATGTATGTTGTTCTGCCAAAGCAGGATCAAGATATAGACCTCATTCCCAAGGACCCAAAGGTCACTCCACATGCTTCACCAAATTCGAGAGTAGAGAAAGTCCCAAGTGGTCAAGGAGACACTTAAATCCTTGAGAACAATCTAGAAGCATATGCACACAACATATCCTTTAACTAGTCACAACATAGGGTTGCGCAATTATGCAGAGTGCCCACTTCAGATGTCCATACATCTCCTATGCATTTTCAAGAACGAGTGATTGTTTATGATGTATGCAGACATCCAGCTATATTGGTAGATGCTACAAAGGCATATTTCGAAGCCACTAGATCAAGTGTGAGATTCTTGATAGCTGAGAACAAGAACATGGCTAAGGAATTACAAGCAGCCAAGTAGAGAGAAGAGAAAGTTATAGCATCAGCCAGAGTAGAGTGGAGGAAAGTGATACTTAATGAAGTATCGTTTCTCGAGACAGTCATGTGGAAGATGTACTTTAGATTTGTCACCATGCATAAGTTAGTTGTCCATCTTAATGGTTGGTAGCAGCGCTGTTTTAGGAGAGCATGAATCTTTACAGGGATACACACTGTTGTCAATCACATGCAGATATGCACAATGAGGTACAAGGGATCCTCATTGTACTTACCAAATATGATGAATTTAAAGGAAGTGGAGCTGACATATGCATCCGGAGTCAAATCCAGAACTATGAGGAACTCCCACAGCTCATCACTAGCTTATAGGCTTCACATGCATGAGTGTTCATGATCATGGATGTCATTATGCGCATGCATGCGATCCCATCCATTGGCACACTCACTGAGGTGAAAGAAAAGAACCAAGTCCGACTGGAGATATACATGTACTTCAATCAGTTGATGTGCATAACCACTAGCACAGATTTGCAGATGAACACAAACACTATGCACAAGTATGTTGATGGTCTGGTTGCACTCAAGACTATGATGTGCATGCTACATGAATAGTTGGACAAAGGTTCCAGATCAATGTACCTGGATGCTACATAGGCAAGAGTTTTCTTTCAAAAGGATGTCACCACGGAGCACATAGACACCATAGCAGACTACCAAGCTTGGCATTAGTTCACCACCAAAAATCACCAAGAGGATGTTGACAAGTTAGTCTTCACAAGTTGTCTGAGTCTTAGTGATGTATTGTATGGCTTACTCAAGCCCATTTTTGTCTCACATGGGTACATGTGTAGGATGTATTCTAAACATGTTGTAAAGTGAAATACCAAGTGTTAATAGTGGAATGCAAATAGTCATGTGTAAGTTGAAGAGTCACAAGGGTAGTTAAAGAGTCATAAATGGGAATGTCAAGGGTTACCCCACCCTTTTCTATATATAGAACCTCATAACTCATTGTACAAGCTTTTGGGTGCCAAGCTTATGATAGCTATAACTTTGAGAAATATTGGAGTGTATTGTAATGAGCCTTGGCTTCTCCATAGTGTAGAGCAAGTACATATCTATGGAGGAGCAAGCGGTAGTGACTGTAATGTTCCACTACTAGGGCTAAGTGGTTTTCATGGTTGTATGTATGATTGGATCTTTCACTCTTTTAACATAACAGTGCCAAGGCATTTCAAGAATGTATTTTTATTGTAGTTCAACTATTCTGGTTACTCTAACAATGTATGTAGTTGTTACTTACACATTTATGTATGGACTATTCTGTATATGTTTGTATGAATCTTATTGAAGCGTGTTGTTGGTTTAACTCATCACTTTGGATTGTTGACTATTCTTCTTTCCATCTTGTGATGTCTTTCAGCTCGTGTGTTCCCTTTCAAGTTGCATACTATTACAGGCCTCTAAGGGGCACACTCCTCTCCCCTTTCGTGTGTTAGATGCTTTCCATGCATCTTCCCTGACTTGCTACAAGGTCACACCCTTTCTTCCAATGAAGACATATTTCTTACCTCTATGCATGATTGTAGTCAAGGTGATACCGTACTACCCACTACTAAAACTCCTACTCCAAACGGTTTGAGGTCTAGTTGGGACTTCTTACCAGGGAGATCCCCTGACATGGTAGTGGCTCCAGCATCATCAATACCTCTGATGCTAGATGGAGGGCCAGATGACAAGCTGAGTCCTCACAATCTATTTTGAATCTTCGCATATTTACCATGACGAACCACGTTATTTCTCTTCCAAAGTATATGTCTTATGGAAATGACTTTGAAATATCGGAAGAGCTCTAGAATGACTTTTCATGTAACACATATGATGGTGAAGGTAGAGAAGCATTTCTTAGACACACAGTTTCCATCGTAGGCTCTTGTGAAAGGCATGAAATCCATGAAGATTACATGACCTACACGTTGTTCGCATTCATGCTTTGAGGGAACCCATTGCTATGGTACATCACAATTCCTGAGAAATCTATTCACTATTTCCATCAGTTTTTCATAGAGATAGCCCATGCTTTCAATCATTTTGACCGTAAATATCTTAATAAAGAAATTATGAAATTACGGAAGGAACCTGATGAATCTGTTGAGAAATTTCAGACACGCTTTTGTAATATTGCATTTCAATTTCCTGAAGATGAAATTGATTGGGAATTTCTCAATGGAAGATTTACGTATCTTCTTTACATATCCAAAAATCCACAATTTTTAGAATCATTTGAACCCCTCCCAACATACCTCTGTGTTAGAGCTACCAAATCGAAGATGAACAAGGTCTCTGTCACAAGTGATTGTCCATCCTCTTCTCATCAAATAGCTCTAGCTCCACAGTGCGAGGTGGGAGAAGGTACGCACACATATTTTGAATTGTCACCCCACATACTCTTGATATCTGTTTATATTTGGCTTACAAGCCTATTGGTTGTCGTGTGGGCTCGTTACCTCAACCTCTGTCCCGTGTTTTGCTGGTCCTCCAGATTGTATTGTCTTGTGTTCTTCTGGTCCGGACTCCACACTTATTGTGAACGACGATCAAGCTATTGACGAAGTTGATGTTGGACAACCAACATGCGTTGTCATTTATAATGAGTATGACTGGGAATATGAACATGAACTCGTGGTGGGGGATGAACTCCTTTTGTCTGCACCTCCTCTGCTTTTTCTTGACACCTTTGATGATGCTACTATCTCTAATTTTCTTTGTGAAAATTCATACCTAGATGCATTTACTTCTGACATTCGCAGAACACACTAGATGTCATTCCATCATTTGACAGTGGAGAAGACAAATCTTTCTTTGAGAATCCACTCTATTTTTCATCTATTATTCATGGAAATGCAGAGGGTGAACATCATTTCTTCTCATCTGCCCCTCTATATGATTCATCAAACCATGAGGATGCTGATGAACTCATTGATTTTTATGATCGTAGTTGTCACATTCTCTTTGCTCCTATATTCCGATCACGATGTTGATTCAAACGTTGTTTATCTTTCCAAGCCACCGATTTATGATGATCTACTGTTGATGAAGTCGAAACCCCACAGATTGTCGAGCCACTTCGACCTGAGCTGATGGTTATGTCAGGCCCTCACTGTCCTGAGGTTATTTTCACTTCTAATTAGGAAATTTTTGAACAACCCAAGGCTCCTCATCCCTCATTTGTATGCATTGAAAATCAATCCAATACACATATTTCACTTCCTCCACCTGAATCACATGATCCCATCACTCATGCATTGGAGGAATCATACACAGTGAGCACACTTGCAAAGTGTAAGTTGTCTCTATTTCTCATGTTTGCTTGTCTATCATGTCAGAAGAGTGTGCATGCTTATCATCTACACGTAGTGTGTCACAGCACCATGTTAAGTCTGCAAAATGCTTATCTTGTGCTTTCACTCTTTTCTTTTATGTGGACACGTTCAAACTCACAGTGTGTTGGTCCTCATTGTTATATCTTTCATGTTTGTTGGTTCGCATGACTATCCTTTTCGTGAACCATGTCTTCACCAACATGGGTCAACCAATGCGTTGGTGGCTGCATTGGAAATATCACTTCACATGATTAGGCCCATGCACCATTAGCTTAGAAGTAGGAGTAGTGTTTTCTTTATGTCTTGTTTGCCTGCATGCATGTTTACCTTCTTACTTTGTTTGTTTTTTTTCTCTCTTTCTTGCTTTTCTTACTTTATTTGCTTTCACATTTGCTTCTATTCTTTCCTTTGTTATTGTTTGTTTACTTATTTGTTTGCTTTTCTACACCCATAGGTTAGCTTCGCATGAAACTGTGTGTGACTCTTAAGACAAGTAGGGTAAAGTACAAGAGGACTTGTACAACTATTAACACTTGGTTATCTGTTGTCCTCTCTCTTTATGCAGAACTTGTTGTCTTCAGTCAAAGATACAACAATGGAAAATACACTCTATTTAAAGTGAATCTTGGCGAAAACACAACACTTGCACTCTAACTAGTACCATCTACTCTAGTCAGTTGTTTTTGGGTTAACCCTTGTCAGCTCATTCAAGGTGATGGGGGAAATATTAACAAGTATGCCAGAGGTATATATAACATACTTCTCTGAAGGAAAAACCTCTTCTACTCTCAATAAGTCGAGATCCCTCTTCCGCCCCTAAAATAAATAAGTGCATATGCACAATTCTTTGAAAATGAAAAAAAAATAAAAATTAAAAATGAATAAGGTGAAAGAAGAGAAATGCTTCTTGCGTAGAGAGATGATACAAGTAACTCCATCGGGGTACTAGCCAGGCTCACTAGCAGTGGATCGATGCTTGCATTACTGCATGACTCTGTCAGGGTACTGTCTAGACCCACTAACAGTGGAGCAACACCAAAGATGAAACTTAAACTCAGATAGTTATATTAATTGTGCACCAATATGCCCCTCATTCCCAATCGAAACAACTAAGTTGACTTGGCTTGGAATGTGCACTAACAGATCAAGAGAATGGCAGGTGCTACATCTTTCACTCAAGCTAGTGTGGAAACCATGATGATCAAAGAATCGAATAATACTTCCGAAGGAGTTAGACTTTCTTTTCACGAAACAAGATCCATTCAGAGAGTTGTAGTTCTACCAATGTGACACCAATTTTGTAGGGGCTATAACCACCCACCAAAATTTTTCCGTAGATTCATTTTGGAGCCTCCCTACCAACCATCCTTAACAGCATGTCTTGCACTACCCAAGTACTTATGATTTCAGTTGAGTTTCTTTGGCTTAATAGCTTTCGTTGGCTAACTTGTTTGTCTTTCACCCGCAAGCTAACCTCCCATGACTTGGTCTCAAACCGGTTCTTGTGCTAACTTGGAAAATTGCTTAGTACTAGAGGAAAAGCAACCTTGCTCTTCGAAATTGTGCAGTGTATCCTGGCAGCCATCACTTCTCTCCAGAATTGTGTAGAGTAGGAAGGTTTCCTTCCCCAAGAAAATTTCACAAAGTAGCCCATCAATGGGCTTTCTCTCAGAATTTGCGTAGTTATGACTAGTATCCTTGGCTTCATTCCAGAAATTGCATAGAGCTTGAGGGGCATCTAGAGCCACTTAGCCCAAAATATGTGCAGAAGTCATTCCATGGATTGTTGACTATTACATCTACTCACAGGTTGATCGGTTCCCTCCAGGACTGTACAATCTTGCTTTGCATGCATGGGCAATTTTTCCCATAAAAAGTAAAAACAAAGAAAAAAAAAACCCAAAAAGCATCCCTAGATTTTAGGGATCTATTTTGAGTAGTTGGGGGTTACAAGCAAAATATGTTTCAGAAACCTCCTGCCAAGTGTCGCTTTTTTTTAGATTTGTGGCATGTGCATCATAAGCCTAAATCTTGTCAAAACTATTTATTTGACACCTCAAACCTCATTCTTCACATTCAATCTTGGATATTTGGAATTCCCAATGCATCTAGGAAACTCATTGCAGTTTTTCCAAGTCTACTTTTCACATATTTTGTTGCTTTTCTATTGCTTTTTACATTTTAATTTGTGTGAATGTCATTTGCTTGGTTTTTTGGGATACTTCTTGTAATTTCAATGCATGTTAGCTTGTAGAAGTGTTGTTCTGATTTTTTCTTTGCATTTCCTTTTCGTCACATGCATGACATTGTTTCTACACTAACAATTGTAGTTGCGCCAACTCACTTCAAACAGTTCATTATTTTTCCATCTTACTAAATGATGCACTTACTAATTTCATTCATGTTTATTCACTCATGTTTGCAACCATCTTTTCATATGCAATCAATCCTTACTGACTTTCAGTTGCCTATCGGCAGGTCTGAGTTACCTTGGCTTGGACCTTGCCTTTCCCAGCTTGCACTGTAGATTTATGGGATGGAAGGCCTTGCCTTGATATAAGGAATTATGTTGATCATGCCTCACATTGGCCTCCTAAACTATGCTCTACGTATTTTTGAAAGGTAGTGCCTCATTTTACCCTCGGGATTGCGCAATGTAATATCCAAGGTAGCAGTCATGTTGGTGAAACTATGAATAGTGCAGTTCCAATCCTCACCATGCCAAGTTGGATTATGCATGCATAGTTTCGGCAGTCAATCAGCTCACTAACAACCTGGGTTATGCTCTATGTAGTTCTAGTAGTCAGTCTCCCAGCCTCTCTTAGAGAAATATGTGAAATTTTCCCAAGTAGTCACTCGAGTGTGTTGCATGTGAGTCCTCAAGTTGCTTTTGTTTTTCAACTGAAATTTTTCTTTCCATGAGTTTTTCTTTGTCTCCATCTCTCACAGGTGTTCAATAGTCTCTCAATAGTTAAGGTAGAATGGGTTCCAAGAGAGTAGGTTCAAAGGACACCATTAAGAGCACAACTGGAGATGTGGTCGAGAAAGTGTCTATGAGCTTTCCCATCTATGAAGATACTAAGTTTTTCATAGACAAGGAGATGAATATCACATGTTAATACATCAATGACATCTTTTTGGGCACCTTTGAGGAGAATCTGGAGGACCACAGAGTCTATGTCAACATACACAATTCTGCCTTGTATTGGGTTGCATGTAGGTATCCCGCATTTCCATGTGCAAACATGATCCATTGGATTGTATCTCATATTGATCCAGAGATAATGATACTGAGTAGTGTTAGTGGAACAAAACTTGCTACCTTAAGGGTAGAGAAATTTCAGGAGATGTATCACTTTCCACAACCAGTGAACAAAAGGGATGCACTCTTCACCAATCCCAGCAGCATCGCAAAATCAAGATACATCTTGAAGAGTTGGATGAGAGAGTCATCTAAGTTCAGGATGACACCCAACCAGGTATACAAGACAAAGACACTGTGGAAGGATTATCATTTCTTGTTGACCTTCGCATGTTGCTTATATGGCCAAGAGAGTACAGATACCTTCCTGCAAAGTTGGGTAATTGTTTTGGATGAGCTAGCGAACAAAGGAAGACCTTTAAACGTTTTTAACATGTTGGCTCTCCAATTGAAGGGGTAAGTAGAAAATGTCAGGCATCCGCCCAAGGGTCAGCAAACAAAGCTCTTCATGTCTACCTACATTCTTGATGCAATATGTGCCTGTCAATAGTTACCTAGATTGGGTTGAGCATGAACACCTTCAGAACCTTTTGTGCACATCTATTGCAAGTTTTTCTCCAAGTGTAGCTTCCATGGAGTAATACTTTAGCAACCATACCATTTCATCACCCTAATGTACAAGATGATCTTTGAGCAAGATCCTCCTCACATGTCATAGGCAGTAATGGAGGCATTCGTTAACATAGAAAATTAGTACGCCTCACCCCTTGGCACCTTCATCCCGATGTATGGCATGGAGAAGGCTCCGAATGCGTTAACGAAATTTTCCATGGACAATTTGGTCATGCAAGAGGTTGCATACCACATCTTAATAGGGTTGTCAGTGAGACTACACAGGAAGAAGAAGGCACCTCGATCTGCTCTTCCTTTACGGATCAGGTTTTATGGGATCCAGAGTCTCAAGTATGTTGAGGTTGAGATGGAGGAATTCAAGAGGTTCACCTTCAAAACCAGAATTTCGATCTGTATGATCTGCACTACATAGTGAAGGACCACTGTACGAGAGTGTATCATCCTTGGATCCATGGGGAATTTCATTTTCTTTAGGAAAACCTGGGGAGATATTGATACAACTCCTCGAAGCTCAATGAACTAGTCATAGTGGTTGTAGAATGGTTAGCAATGCACAAGGTAGCAACACTTGATAGACAAAAGCACTAGTAGTAGTAGACCTATGGATGACAAAGGAAAGAGGAAGATTGTTGATAGCATAGAGGTGGAGCAAAGTTACAAGTTTAAGGAAGATCCACTTGTAGTAAGAGCATATTTCGAGATTGAAGCAAAGAGACGACAGTGCAACAGAAGGATTATGCAAAGATAAAGGGAGAAGCAGAGACTAGGGGAGGCAGAGAACAAGTTGCAGGAGGTAGAGAAACAATTAAGGGAGGAACAAGAGATTCATTGAAGGGAGAAGGAATCATAGCAAGTATAGGAACAATAGGAAGAACAATGTGCACACATTGAGGACACTACACAAATACATGTTAATGAATCATAACAACTGCAAGATAGGAAATAGGGTGAGAAATCACAAGAGCAAGACTTTGCTTAGGAGATTGAATATATATTGGAATAGATGGACACAGATGTAGTTCATCCAGAGAAGGATCAAGATACAAACCTCATGACCAAGGACCCAAAGGTCACTCCACATGCTTCACCACATCTGGGATCAGAGCAAGTCCCAAGTGATCAATGAGACACTGAAATCCTTGAGGACAATCCAAAAGTAGATGTGCACAACATATACTTTGACGAGTCATGACACAACATTGTGCAGTCACACAAAGTGCCCACTCTGGATGTCCATGCATCTCCTGTGCATTTTCAAGAATGAGTGGTTGATGTGTGCAAAAATCCAGCTACATTGGCTGATGCTACAAAGTCATATACTGAATCCACCAGCTCAAGTCTGAGATTCTTGATATTTGAGGATGAGCGCATGGTTAAGGAATTGAAAGCAGCCAATAAGAGAGAAGATAAAGCTAAAACATCCACCAAAGAAGAGTGGAGGAAAGCAATACTTGATGAAGTATCATCTCTTGAGTAAGTCATGTGGAAGATGTACTTCAGGTTCTTCACCGTGCATAAATCAATTGTTCATATTAATGGTTGGTAGTACCATTGTGCTAGGAGAGCACGCATCTTGAAATACATACACGCTATTGTCGATTACATGAAAATATGGAAAATTAGGTACAAGGGAGCCCCATTTCACTTGCCAAAGGTAGTGGAGTTGAAAGCACACATCTAGAGTCAAATCTAGAACTAGGAGGAATTCCCACAGCTCATCACCAGCTTACACACTTCACATGCATGAGCTTTTAGGAGCATGGTGTTGGATACCTATACCAATAGGTTTCATATTTCATGATTGGAAAAATAAGTGCCAAATATGATCCATTCTTTGCTGCCACAAAGGTTCCATATTTACAAGAAAAAGAAGGTGTATATAGGCCTGCATATTCACAAAAGTTTATGGATGACCCAACAGTCTAAT
>APFE031220656.1:0-11055 GCA_000404065.3 Pinus taeda | reverse complement strand
TTCATTAATGGAAAATACTGAAATATGCTTACAATCAGAAATGGAAATAAACTAGCTAGGGCGATGGTAGCTATCTCTGAGGAGAGATGTGTGGGCTACATGCCTCTGAACTGACTTACAATGAGGCTCGAAGGCCTATTTATTGTTGAGAAACAATGAAAAACCCTTAACATTCCAAAACCTAACCCTAGGAGATGAAACGCCAAACTGTGGGCCCCGTTTGGGGGTAAGTTGGTACATCAACTTCCCGGGGTCATAACTTTAGCATATGATCTCCGTTTGACGCGTACAATAGCTCATTAGAAAGATCTATTCGAGCACTATCATTGTTGGAACGGCAACACTGGTCCATGTTCCATGGACCCGTGTTGCCCCTGGAATCCCAAAAAAACGTCGTTTAGGGCCTCAAAACGGCTCCGGAAGTTCAAGACCCGAAAAACTGCTAAAAATAGTAAGTTGTGCTACAATTAAGGAAACTGAAAATGCTGAGAAAGACAATGGTGGGGGTCCATGTGGACTTGGCAGGTGGCCACCAATATCCACCTGGATCAGTATACATGTTGATTCTTTATGGACAGGATGCTTAACCAGTCATGTACTTTATCCATTAGGGAAAACCCATCAACCAACACTTGAGCGAGTGATTCTTTTGTAGCGACGATGGTGCTGATATTCTCATCTATTGTCCTGGCATATATCTCAGTCAGATCCAGCAATGCCGATCTGTTTGTCTCCAATTTTCTCTTCATGTCTGCATTTGTGGTTGAAAAACTTGAACACGTTGCCTAGATATGGTCGCAATAATCAACCAAATTGTACGATGTAATATCCTCGGGAGCTTCTGCAATGATACCTGATATGGTTGGCCATAGTGAACAAAATTTATTTGTAACTTGATCTACTTGGGTCTGTAGATCACTATTTCCTTATTTCAGCTGATCTCTTTCTTCCATGACCTCCTGCAATTGTCTTCTCTGCTGTTCATATTCACGGACGAGGTCATCATGTAGTTTCTCTGCTCTCTACGCAGCTTGTTGGATGAATCCAAACAACTACATTGATGACCGATGCTATAAAGTTTCTTCCTACATTGTATTTGGATACAAAAAGTTTCCTCGAATGGGTAGGCCGTTGGTAATGGAATTGTCTAAATGAGATGGGGGAGAGTTTGGTTACTATGAATATGGGGTGAACTAAGGCGTAGGTGGAATTATGGTAGGGTTTGGGATCAATGGGAAGTTTATAGGAAATGTGGTCTGGTACTGCTCAGTTCCTAATGCCTGTGGAGTAGACACCATCAGCTCATCTCCTGGTAGTGGGCCTGACCCTAGAAGTAGGGATACCAACGAGGATGTGTGAGCTCCATTGCCTTGAAGAGGCTCATAATAATGCTGGATAGAGTCCACCTCCATTTCTTCTATGGATACACATGTACCATGGGATATTGTTTTGGAAAAGGTCGTAGAGGTGGATGCTATATTCAAGGATAGATCCCTCGAACTTGGTGAGACTGTGGATGAGCTTTGGGGATTCTCTTCAATAATTGGGGATGTGGGTATGGATTGATTGAACTCTCTAGTGAGATCAATAATTGGGATCGTGGTGGTTGTCTTGGGCTTCTTGGGGGCCAAATTTTTAATTCCCCTTTTCTACTTTGGCTTTGAGATTGTTGGCCTTGATTGTGCATCAGGGCCAATAGTGGGAATTTCTACAACTAGGGGAGTGGTTATTATTGGATTAAATATATTGGAACCTTGAAAAGTCACGGATTGTGTTGCCTCACCTAAAGGTTCAGTGAATTTTGCAATTATTTTCTTGATGGCCAACATTCGCTACTCCATCTGATGAACCATCAGCTCCGGGTCATCCTCTACTTGTCACTTATTGTTTCTCCTTATTGCTTCTCCTGTTTGTTGTTGTGACCTCATCCCTTCAAAAAAATACTTGTATTTCCTTTCAGTGATCTCGCACACAACACCCGACCACGAACCAACCTCGCTGTGGAATGTTGCTTCCGACAGAAAAAATCTTTGCTGCCTCATTTGAAATGTTTCAAGAAGATGCATCTCAGCCTAATGTATGTGTGTCCATGCGTAATCCTAAACCAGATATCTTGTGAAAATTCATATAGCAACTATCTGAGTATTCTTTGTGTCGTCCTGATTGTGATCAACATTAACTCATACCATTTGGGAAATGTTGCCTCATTAATCTCTTTGTTGTGGGGTCCCCTGAAGCTCTCCATGGATCATATCTGAGCGCTATGGGATATTCCTCTCTGATTTATACCATTTCTCTTCCCCTCGGTGGTCACCATTTCCACATTTTTAGAGTCATTAGTATGTAGCCAAATATGAAATCGTGCTACTTTTTTAAATGTCTTGACAGGCTTCAAATAGCTCATTTGGTACAAAGGCTGACCAGTTCAACAATTCCCCTTAGCAGCAGTGTTCCACAACCGAAATTGCATCCAAGATACATTCGTTCCTGGAAAAATGTCTCATTGTTTTCCCTACTTTTATGTAACAGGTGAATCTGATATAATCTTTGGTGATAAGATCAATCCTTGCGCCTCCGCCCCCGTGCTTGGTGTTTTATTTCTCATAATAATCATTGTCTCCTTTCTTTGCTCTCTTTGTTCCTCCTTGGAACGTTATAGCCACTACATTTCCTCCAGTAGAGAGTCATGTTAGGTGATGGATATCCTCAACATGAATGGGATATTATTTGTCAAGCCATAATTACCCCCCATGCATCCTATTGGCTAATAGCTTTGTGCGTTGCATTGCTACCAATTGCATCTCGAAAATAGGCAGACTCCTAATATTTATTGGCGTCAATCGTTGGAGGACTTTGATATATTCTTTAATATTGGTTATGATTGTGCCATATCCCTTTGGAACATATTCCGTGTATAGTTCCCTCTTCAATGATGGAAATTGGAAACAATCCAAGAGATCATTATCCACTAGTGTTGCTTTGTCATATTTTCCATACAGATTCTCTACCATTGTAATTCACTCATCTAGCTGATCATTTGGGGCTGAAATAATATCTTTTTCTATCTTTGTGTGCCTCTGGTAGACAAGAATTACTGGATGTTTGAAGTCTTTTCCTCTCCGTTGCTGTTGGTTCTTAGAGAAAACTTTAATTTTTCTATCATCTGTGTTTGAAATTTTGAAACTCCCTGCATTGCCACGTAAATTAGGTAGACAAAATTGACATGCCATTTCTGAGTCGACTTGATAACTAATTAGTACGAAAAATTTCCCTATGTTGCTTAATCGTGCTATGCCATCATCTGCTGACCTGAGTTTGACTTGTATGACATAGTGTGAGAAAAGATAGAGCAGGCTAGATGGTTAATAAAGTTTCCATAATGATGTGCAATTATTAACTGTTTTATTCCTTAACGGGAAAATATTTTACAGAATTGGGTCTGACATGTGTATTATTGGCTACTTATTATGGAAGAGACCTGTAGTACGATAGAGAATACTCATGGAACATGTGACTATCCCCCCCTTCGACGACAAGTGGGTTGCGGTTTGGTTTCCACAACCAGAATGACTCATGTTATTTATTTTTGAACAATAAAACTGAAAAAAATATGAACTGTAAAGGAGTATGCCACTGACTCATGTGACTCACTATGCATTTCTTTTAGATAGGCTATGTATTATTGACTAAAGCCTAATTTTGGGCTCGTTTCCAAGACCCCTTCAATTTGATGGTGCGATTATGGATTTGTGGAAAGGATTCAGGTGTGTGTTATTCACCCATCCAGGCAAAAGTATACCATCTAGTTGCATTAACTTCATTGCCCCAGAATCTTTAATCTCCACAAATATGAATGGTCCCAACCAATGCATTTGAAGTTTTCCTGGAAACTTTTAAAACTTGCTGTCATACTATAGAACATGATCCCCTATCTTGAAGGATTTCTTTTTGATGTGTCTGTCATGTCAAGCCTTTTGTGTCCTTTGCTCAATTGATTGGTGGAATTATGCTAAAAACCTCAATTCATCCAACTCCATTAGTTGTTCCATTCTCTCTTTCAACACTGCATCATCTGCCATTTTGGTGGTTTGTGAGATAAAACTACTCGGGACGATGAATTCTAATGGTACCACTGCCTCTCTACCGTATACCATTTGGAATGGAATTTGCTTGTGTGTCCTCTTTACTGTTGTCCTGTAAGCCCATAATGTTGCTGGTACCCATTTGTCCCAATCGTTTCAATTTGCTGACACAATTTTTGTCAGACCCTTCTCAAGTATTTTGTTAAAGCTTCAACCGTTCCATTAGCTTGTGGGTGGTATGGGTTGCTTTTATGATGCTGGACCATGAAGTTCTTCAGTAGAGAAGAAAAAATTTCATTAATGAAATGCATCCCTTGATCACTGGTTAAGATTTTTGGACATCCATATCTAGATATAATACACTCAAAGATGAATCTTGATGCAGTATCGATTGTATAATCCTTAAATGGAACTGCCTCTTCCCATCGAGTAAAGTACTCTATGTGGTTATGATGTATCTGGCATGTGAATGACGTGCTGGTAGTGTGATAGGGCTGATGAAGTCCATTGCCCATTTGTTAAAGATTTGTACCGCGTGAACTAGATTTAGGGGAAGTTCATCCTGATGTGATGGCTTCTTGACTCTCTGACATACATCGCAATTATTTGTGTATTCTTTCGCATCCTTGTGGATGGTAGGCCACCACAAGCCAACTTGAAATATATTTCTTGCGATAGATTTTACCCCAACGTGGCCTCCCACAACCTTAGTATGGAACTCCCATAGTACTTCTTGTCTTTCACGTTGAAGAAGACAACGTCGTAGAACTTGATCTAGGCCCAATTTGTATAGGTGTCCTACAATTAACTAATAATCTGCCGCTCTCACTATTAATTGTCGTTTTTTGTGTCAACATGTATCCCTTCGGGCAGTATCTTAATGTTAATAACATAACAATCTCATCTAAGTAGTCTGGAATGGCCTCTATTTAGAATAAATCATCATCTAGTAGTTGGTCGTCTAATGGTCCTTCATTTTCTCTTGATTCTAACCTTTATATATGGTTTGACCCCACATTTAACCATTCGAGTTTGATGACCACTTCAAAGGTGAATTCTTGGAACAATAGTAACCATCGAGAAATTATACCCTCCAACATAGGCTTGTTCACTAGGTATTTTAAAGCTAAGTGGTCTGTGAAGAACTTGAATGGTGCCCCGAACAGATAGTGTCTGAATTTTTGTAGGGAGTAAACCATTGCTAATTCTTCCCTCTTTATTGCTGTGTAGTTCTTCTTGGCTGTTGATAGTTTCTTATTGGTGAAGTAAATTGGGTGATCCATGTTTCTTTCTCCAGGTTGCACCAAAACTACTCCTAATGCTATCCCGAATGCATCAATATTTAGAGGAAACTGCTTTTTCTAGTTTGGGTATACAAGAATATGGGAACTTACCAGTTTTTCTTTTAGTTTTTCCAGTTCCGCTCGGCAGGCCTCCGTCCATATGAAAGCTTCTGCCTTCTTCAATATTTTCTCCATAGGAGCGTAATTGATGCATAATTTCGAATAAATCGACGGTAATACCCTGTATGAACCAATGCTACTCGTAGTTTCTTTACTTTATTTGGAGGCTCCATATTTATAATTGTTGCAACCTTTGCGGGATCTACACACATCCCATCTTTGCAAACAATGTGGCATAGTAGTGTTCTGAATGGAATTGCAAAAATGCATTTCTTAAGATTTAATGAGATTTGTAACTACCTGCACCTTTCAAACATGACCCTTAGTAGTCTAGCATGTTTCTTCAACAAATTGCATACCGTTTAGTTGTCCATGTACACTTCTAAGAACCTGCGAATATAATCTCTAAATGCAGCTATGATAATTTGTGAGAAAACTACTGGCACGTTCTTTAGACCAAATGGCATTACATGATAAGCGTATTACCCCCATTTTGTCATGAATGCTATTTTCTTCTTATCTTCCTCTGCAATGTAGACTTGATGATTACATGAAAATCCATTGGTAAAACAATATGCCTCATTCCCTGCATCATTGTCTAGAACCTCATTATTGTCCAGAACCTCATCGTTGTCCAAAACCTCATTATTGAGGCTTTTGTAATCTACACAGACTCTGATTTCCATGGCATCCTTCTTTTTCTATATTACAATTATGCTAATATAGTCCTCTTCGTCCACCGGGAAGATAAGTCGAACCTCTAACATTTTGTCAACACTTTCTTGACTTTTTCTTTCACTCTTGGGTTTATCCTATATGGTTTGTGTTTCATTGGACAAGCATCTAGTTTCAATGCAATCTTCATTTCTCTAATGTCTCCTTTTATCCCTTTTAGTTTAGCCACCGAGGCTGGAAATAAGTCTTCATATTCACACAATAGATCAAAGATTTACCTAGTTGTCTGCTCATCCCAATAATCTCCAATGGATGCCATCTTGGGTTTATTCTTTGAGCCGATGTTATGATTCCAAAATTTCACTGGGAGAAGGTGTGCAACGTATCCTAAGGGGCTTTCTTGAATATCTCGTTCACCTTATATTTATTGAAATGGCAGTTGTCTTAGTCCTTCTAGATTGTCTTCCTATGGCTCTGCGTCTACTTTTTTGTAAGACATGTATTCTAGATACCCTGATTCATAGAAATATTGTAGGAACTTCTTGTTAATGCAACCTTCCCATAATTGTCCTGGAGTAAATAAGATCCTTTTAATGGCATACAAGGTTTCCGTCATGCATTGATGAATATATTTGAATGAGAAAATGATTATGAATTGGCTAGCCATGATATCCTAAGCCGCTATCTGTCTACGAATTTCCTCCTATATATACCATGCATGTGGGATTGTACCTAGGGTATGTATGACTAAATGCACCCAAAGTTCCTTCGGTACTTTCTCTCTTTCCCATTTCTCTGTGCAATCCTCTCAATGTTTTCTGGGATCTGAGTTTCCTTTATATTTCACCTTGTCATGTAGTTGATCTACTTCTTGACTAAACCTTTCTCGCATGGCTCGCTTGATAGTCTCGCATTCACACAATGTGTTGTGATGTGCTTTCCACCACCTTGCTGGGGTGGCGTGTATCACAATATCTAATAGTGGGACTTTGTGATCTTCTCTTATGTTTATGTCTAAATTATTTAAAAAAGCATCTACTGATTCAATACCGTGGAATGTAGGATAGTTGCTTACCTCTTCCCCAATCCATTTTATCTTGCATATCTTAGAACAACTTTTGGTATCAATCTCATATCCCCCTTGTTGCCAAGCATCCCAAGCAACTTCTGAACCAAATTCTAAGCTTTGTATGCTCCTCCAGCTGTGGGATTTATGTAGTCTTTTCATTTTCCTGCTGTTAGCCTATACAACTGATCTAGTACTCCTGGCTCATCTTTGTTATCCATAGGTTCCGTGAACCTTGGTCCTTGATATGGATCTAATGGTTGTATTACCTGCATTCCCTCTACTTCAAATATCATAAAATCTTTCTTCAGGTTGATGATAACATAGTTCTCATATTCCCAGTCGATACCAAGAAGTGCTAGGTATGGGTCCTTGTCACCCATTATATCAATTAATTAAAATTTAGTGTAAGTTTTCACCCTGCTACATGCACTTCTAAATCTTCCAACCTTCTAATGGGCAAGATGCAATATTAATTCACCATCCGCAGTTGTATTGTTGAGTATTTAAGTTGTGGCTTCCCCAGAGCTTCCCATGTCTTTGTGGGTAGAATATTTACATTCGACCCCAGATCTAGCATTGTGTCCTTAATTTGGAATCCTGCAACTTGAGCATCATTCCAGAATTCTCTACCAGTTCTCTTTTTGTTTTGTCACACCCTTCGTGAATGTATTTCTGATAGATTTTCCCATATGGTTTCCCCCTTTTTTCGTCTTCTGGAAATACTGCTCTCATACGCAACTCCTTTAACATTTGTTCATTTACAACAATCTACAAAAACAACCGAAACAATTCTTCGATTGGTTAGGGGTTACTTGCTATGTGTGAGTCCTATTTCTTATCTCCTTTTATGTTTGTTAACCCATCAAATAACTTGGCTGCTTCCTGATAGTATTGATTTTGTTGGGTAGGGTTGTATGAACACTTTGGTGATGATACCCGAACAATTGGAGATTGGTCTCTGGTACCTAGATCATCCCCTGTCTTCTTACCCCCTATGGTAACTATATTTATATTAGTTACTGTAAGAAATTCAGCATTTTGTGGTTATGCATTGATCAAATCAGTCCCTCTCTGTTTGGTTATTTCTTCCCATTTTTCGATTAGCTCCATATAGTCTTTGGTGGCATGTACATTGACCTTGCATTTTGAGCACCAAGCCCTTCTTGGGAGTGGACAGTCTCTGGCGACATTTCCCTCATGATCATAGTTGTAACACCTTACAGGCCCTCTTCCCCCTGTAATATAACAACCCTTCTTCCACCATCAACATCTTAATCCAGAAAGGCACTTCGTTCACTAGTTTCCCTCTTAACCCTGATCTAAACACTGCGTCTGCCTTTGAAAAGAACTGATATTTTTCTGCAGCAAATTTGACTACATACTCTTATACGGTAGTTTGTACCCAAAAGTATACTTCCCTCGTCAGCTCACTATTCAAGTGTCGTAGTGTTGCGAGGTATCTGGGAACCCAGTCATGAAGAGCTAGTGTAACTCCTTCCAGTCGACTCTTTTGTTTCAGCCTCCTTAACTGGTTATACAAGTCTTCCAGAAACTTACACCAGAAGATATCATACTGATCACTTGCAACCTTTAAGTACAAAATTTCTATGCTCATTGTAGCAATAGGTTGGCTTCGAAAAGTAGCCTGCTCTGATATAAACCAATCTACTCTGTTATCCCACCAATCTCGAATATCCTTCTTAAATATCATTGAAACCATATTCCAAACCAGTTCCTGAGATTTCAAGTCCCGACAACGGAACTGTTGAGCCCCGAACTTGCATCTTTCCTACACATTTTTCTAGATTCTTTCCATTTACCTGGACCTCCTAAGCCATCAACATCATTACATATTAGTCATAAAAGAGCATTTAAAGTGGTTTTTTGACTATGTCCTTGTGTTTGCTGTTTGAACTAGATTTTTGCTTATGAGCTGCAGAATCTTGTCACTTTTTGCAGCTGGTTCAACTTTCCGCAGCCGTTTTTGTTAAACTACAAGTTGCAAGTGTCACGAGGCAAAGCAAGCCACATGGGCAAGTTGGAAATGACCCGGACATGGGTCAGGTCCCATTGGTCCAGCTAGATTCATCAAAGAAGGCCGTGGTCAATGGTGGCCAAGAGGTGGTCAAATAGGAGAGTCCTACGGCAACAGGAGTCCGTTTTCAAGCACGTGAAGACTTTCGTGGCCGTTTCTAGATCTCTCGAGGCATGCTGACACCTGTAAGCTGACCACGATGTGGATCCAACAGCCGCTTTCAATAGATTGCCTAATCTCGACGACCATGATGCTAAATCCATGGACATTATTCTTCACGTTTCCTCTGTTCACGTAGTTTTAAAGGTAAACAATGATGTAACCTTTGTTATAAATAACGCGTTCTTATACGCATAGTAGCTAGTCTTTTGAATGTGATTTTGCTGTTAAAAACTCACTGTGCCATGACATTAGTTTATTGATGTAACTGTGTTTTGAGATATATATAAGAAGACTCTGTTCTACATGCTTGCGTGAACGTAATTTTGGATTGATAGCCTGTTGGCCGAGGTTGTGCAGAGGGCCCCTTCACATTGAGGTTTCGTTTCCCTTGTTTCTGTATAGTCTTTATGTATCATTTCTTTATTTTTATTGCACATGTTTTATAACTATTCACTTGTATATATATTTCTAACATTTCATTTCTGTCCATGACTTTACAAGCTTTGTATAACGCTGACCAGTGTGTGCATATTTTAGGATAGAGTCGGCAGCCCGGGCATTTGTATAAAATTTTCACAATAACTAGTTATATGGAATTGATCCTCTACTGACTTTGCTTTTTTCTTAGTTACTTTTAAGTTCTGTTTTGTTGATTTCAGTCTTGTTCATTTGTTTTGGTAAGTTAGTTTAGAAATCAACTCACTCATTTCACTGACAGTTACCTCCAAAAGCCATAACTAGACTAACTGGCGAGGGATTGAAATATGAATGCCGTGATTTGATTTTAGTTTACTTTTCTGCAATTAGATATTGGATTGCTCATTTCATTGACATTTACCTCCGAAAGCCATAGCTAGACTAACTGGCGAGGGATTGAAATATGAATGCTGTGATTTGATTTTACTTTACTTTTCTGCAATTAGATATTGGATTTCTCATTTCATTGATGGTTACCTCCGAAAGCCATAACTAGACTAACTGGCGAGGGATCGAAATATGATTGTTATGATTTGATTTTAGTTTATTTTTCTGCAATTAGATATTGGATTGCTCATGTCATTGATGATTATCTCCGAAATCCATAGCTAGACTAACTGGCAAGAAATCAGACCATGAATGATGTAATTTGATTTTAGTTTTACTTTCTTTGCAATCTTTGATTTCCTTGAGTGTAGTAGCTTAAATCATTTTTTTGTATTTAGACAACATCAGAGATGATAGTTTCATAATCAGTAATTCATTAATTACTTGTTTGAAATAGCAACATATTTTTCATTCTTGATTCAAGTATTATTTTTCACTAGAATGTTCTAAGACCTTCTGAAGTGTTAAGTTTTGGGAACCCTTATAAAGGACATAATTGCCTTAAAACTTATAACCATACTTGCCTTCTAGAAACTTAGGAATAGGAATTCCATAAACAAAGATAAAACCCCCCAAAACAACATAAAAATAAAAAATGACAAAAGTAAGAAATATGTTATCTTGCACATATAGTGCGCCACACTTCGTCAGCTTATGAATCCCGGATTGATAATTAATGTAGCAATTTAGGACACACTAAGTTGACCAAACATTTTGGCGCCGTTGCCGGGGAAGTGTAACTAGGTAGCCAATTTCTTAATATAT
>APFE031220653.1:0-12503 GCA_000404065.3 Pinus taeda | reverse complement strand
TTTATTATAACTAGCATTTGCACCAGATGTTGCAAAGGAAACACCGTAAGGCATAATCGTAGGAAAGAGTAGCATAGCATAGGAAAGAGAGCATTAAATTATTACTCTTCCATGATGATAGTGAAAGTGTCACAAGATGTTTTGAAAGGGTGTAAGTGGAATTTTTAGATGTTACTTAAAAAGGTGGGTCTCGAGAATTACATCATTGACATGACAAGAGTATCCACAGTGTCAAGTTCTATTTTTGGTTATTTAGTGTAATTGCCAAAGATTGCACTATAAAGATAGTGAAGATCTCTATCCTTAACAATTATTGACAAGAAGACCTCGATTTGGTATTTTGGTTAAACATCCATATGTATTTGCACTTGAAACACTTGGGTTTGAAATATTTTCCCACTTGAAAGGTTGGAATTTATTCACACCCTATTTGTATATGTCAACTTTATTTGGGATTCATTTCCACAATTGATATAGCTCTCTTGGGTTTCATTCAGATCCATTTACATTGTTCCTGTAATTAAAACTATAGTAAACATTTGTATCATTCTCTTTTTTATGAGTATGTGGACCAGATCATAGTGACTTGCATTAAATGATTTTAGATAACTTCTAATAAGATCAAGTTGAAGCCAAAATATGAATCTTTTGAACTCAAGGGTTTTGAAAATATCAAATTACCTTACTCTACCACAAGTACGGTAAATTTGAATAATGATGATGAACACAATTGGTATTTGAATCCTAGACTAGGATAACAAAGCTCTTTTAATTGATGATGTCAACAACCCACAAACAATGGAAATTTCATTGCTTGTGCAAATACAAAATTCATGAGTTAAATTTTAACTAATAAAGTTTTAACATGGAACATCCTTCAAAAAATATACTAGTTAATTAGTTCATGCTCCTTGTTGTAATTTTCTTTTCAAAGCACTCCATGGAAAAATAAAGGTACCCTCAAAATTGTTGAATGAATTTAAAGAGAAACACTTCTTTGAAAATTTTGATGAGATTTTTAAAGGTGGACTTTAATACTTTCTCAACCTCTACCTTTTTTGAAAATGATTTATATTACTTTAAATTGCTTATTAATATTTTGAAATATTATAAATATATGTTACAAGTTGGTTTTACTTAATTTCAATCAGTGTAATGTTTTTGCTTAATTATTGATAACAACATTGAATCTCCTAATACAATAAGTTTTCCATTTAAACCAATGAAAATGATGGTCACAGTGGGTTGGACTTCAACTTTGATGGGATATGCATTACCTGAAATCTACATTCCACAAAAAAAGAAATAAAAGTTATAAACAATAATTGTCTATAAAAATACATGTCAATGCGTTTTATAGTCGCATTGATGAGGCATGCATTAGCTCCAATCTACATTTTAGAAACTATAAGTCAAAAGTAGAAAAAATAATTATATGCTAACAGCAGATGTATTTAATGTGTTTTATAGTCTCTCATTTATATATATATTTACCTTAATTACTATATTAGTATATACATATATATATAAGGGAATTGACAAAAACTTCCAATATTTTCCTTATGTTTTAAACATTAAACTCATCCATTATCTTAGAGTCAAAAGTTAACATAAATTTATTTGTATAAATAGAACAAAAATCAGGATGGATTTCCATGTAATATGACTTAACTATTTCTCTTTGATTAAAAACTCACTAGGATAAAAACTCTTGCACTTTTAAATAATTTCAAATATAATCTAAGATTGTCTATTACTTTTAACTAATTCTCAAAGTTAACAGGGAATCTGTACTTGTAGTATTTGACTAGATATAATACTACTACTTTGAATGGGGTCAACACGAATCCACTATCCCTGTAAATTTTCCAATAGTATATCTAGTATCATTTGTTATAAAGGGATATTTGCATTCAACTAATATCACTACTTTTTGAGGGAAATGAACACAAATCAAATGTAGACAAATTTCCCTCAGCTAATTCCACTACTGGATAGAGATGGACACGAATCAAATGTCAAAAAATTTCAATATAAATATGTACTTTATTGGCACAATTAGTGGCTTTGATTTACAAGAAACTAAATGTTCATATGGACTGATTTAAATAAATTCCATTATTGGAGTGAGATTGACAGAAATCAAATGTCAACAAATTACAGAAAGGAACAGAAGCAGTTGTTGAATATTTGTAAATAGTTGGAAAAATATAATTGTTAAATACTCAATTTTAATATAAATATATACTTTATAGGCACAATTTTGTGGCTTTGCTTTACGAGAAAATTTGTATGTGCTATGGACTTATTTAAAATAATAATCATCCAGTATGTTTATATTAAACTTAAAACACCTTAACTAGCATGGAACAAGGAGAGATTGCCCATGAAATTGTGCACTCACCCATTTCCTGAAATTTATCAAAACCTTTTTAAAATTTAAAGCGATCCAATAAAAATCAATACAACTTGTATTTACACTCATGGAACATTTCAACCACTCCCTCAAATATTTATCAAGCCTTTAAAGCAAACTAGATTTGATAAAAATCCATACAACTTGGATACACTTATGTAACATGTAGGATATCTGAAACCTGCAATTTCCACCATTTCCTCAGATTATGAGCCTTCTAATATAGAGGTCAAGTCAAAGGTCAAATAAAACATATATAGTTTAAGCACATTCAACATGTGTTTTGAGTTTCTCTTACTAATTATATACTTCATTCAATGTTCAATCTTGGAAGAAAATCAAATTAAGCCTCTAGGTAGGTCTTCCTGGTTGCATTATCGCTAGTAACTACAATTTCTGAATAACATAGTTGAAATTTCAAAATTTACTAGATAAGAAATGATGGAATCTTTGATTCACTTGTGCTTAGTGTATAATAAGAATATGGAATTTACTAGAATTTTTGTTACATGTGGATGAATGGCATGGTCATGGCTTGTCTTCCTTTTATTTTTATGAATTGTTTTGATG
Source organism: Pinus taeda (assembly GCA_000404065.3). NCBI lineage: Eukaryota > Viridiplantae > Streptophyta > Pinopsida > Pinales > Pinaceae > Pinus > Pinus taeda. Next base: position 9,517 of record APFE031220653.1, on the reverse strand, counting down.
CATGATATGGATCAAAGAATATGCAAGGGTTATTGAATATGTTGATCTATAAACTAACCTAGCCTACACCTCAAGTCAAAATTTCCCTATCAGGGGATTGCTACCTCCATTTATTTGCAAACTTAGTGAAGTCAATGTTAGACTACAAAGTTTCCTTGTTGATTATCACTTGTTAACCCTAGCCTTTGAATTTGCAACAAGACAATGTTGATGAACGCCATTAAATTGAAACAAATCTTGAGCAATGTAAAATTTAGAAGGAGCCTTATGACTATAGAAACTAAGATACCGTAAATGTATTGAATAATTTCAATTTTACATAACCTTATAAAGACACAACCTCAAATACCAAACTATAAACCAAGATGAAATGGTGAAAACCCTACATTTCATAAGAGCTTAATCAACTAATCAACAATCTTATTTACACTGATTTTCTCTAATTAAATATTTCACATTTTAAATAAACATGATATACATAAAACCTTAATAAACTAATAAATAATCTTATTTAAGATGGTTTCCTCCAATTAATTATTTTACCTTTTAATTAAACACAATATACTCAATACACTACATACCCTTCAAACCATGATGTAGAATCTTACTCCATCATCCTCATCAAAGCTATAATGATTTCTCATTAAAGTGCTAATCTAAAAGGTTCGTTATCCCGTGTTTGGGTGGTGTTTTCTCATGATTCAAATTATTATTTTATAATTAGGCTAATATATTTAGTTATATTAAAGAAACTTAATCTACACAAGTTTTTAGTTCATATAGAAAAAATATTAGTATTCGATCAAATTAAAACAATACCATTCCAAAGAAAAACATTTACATATGACAAATTTTCACTATGCTTAAGACTCGCTTAGATATCTACATGCTTCTCACAGACACGCTATATTGGACTTCAAAAATGCTCCTCCTTGTTTGTACATTGACAATTCTTTATTATCTTTCTTGGGCTTCCAAATACATTACCAACCTGGACAATTAATTTGTTTATTTCATACCATACAAAGAGCGTGGGCATGAGTTGAGGGAAATAATGTGGAAAATATCTCCATTATGGTCTCCTCCATGCTCGACCTCCAATTATTCATATCTTTCATTCCTTCAAATCTTTTGTCGGGATTTATCATATAGTCTCCGAGAAATGCTCTAAAAGAACCATGTAACCATTTTTTAAATTCTTTGCGTGGACCTATTTTTATAAGATTATACAAGGAACAAATTTCCATGTGACTATTGCTAAAACTATGCAAGTAGACACTTTCCATTTTCCTGTTGTTTTCCAAAAGTTGATATTTCCCATTACAGTGGAGGACTTTTGTATGATTTTTTGAATAGAAAAGCGGCAAACCCATCCAAATGAAAAGTCAATAAAATCTATCTATCTAGCCATGAAAAGTAAAAAAATGGGCATTCCAACAATGTGGCCTCATTTCCAATGTACATGCTAAAACATTTGGCCATTAAAGGTAAATAATATGCTCTCGGACGCTTCAGTATTATTGGGTTTGAACTGAAGCGTGATGACAACCATTATAAAACTCCATACAAGACAATACAATACACTACAAGGTTTACAAACTATGAACAACTGAAAATACCACGATGTGGTTATAGTTACTATCTACTTATTACATATATCTACAAGAATTTCTTTGTATACTTCCTCTTGGATTTTAATCCAGCTAGTCGATACTTCTTCCTCCCATTTTTCTTCTAAGAGAAAAAAATTGCCCAACAAATTCATCTGATCGGATTGGCTCGATTGTTTTTCATATTCTACAGGTGTCAACCAATTTGGATCTAAGGTATTTTTGGAGATGTTTGTCATTGCCTGTTCAAAAACCATTGCAAAGTAGCTGACATGATCTCTGCCATTGATATGGCTCAGAATTGTATAGATCTCTTTGAAATTATAAACAGAAGGTTGGAGAAAACTTTCTAATGAGAAATCATGGATCTTAAAACTTATTGTCAGTTGGAAGCAATGACAGAACATTACAATCTTGAAAATATAAAACATTTGATTCAGATGTTCACTAATTAGAAGTCGTATTTGCTAGAAAATTCTCATGAGAGTCTTCTGATTCATTAGTTCTACTATCAAATATGCCAAACATTAATGAGAACATCTATATTTTATTTTTTGTTGAATGGATAAGAGGATATGGATTTGTGAAACAATAGCAAAGTTCAAAACTATATTAGTGAACACATGACTCTACAAGTCACAGGCTAGGGCAGTATAAGTCTACATTGTAAGTATATCAACGCATTACTATACAATTTGGTCTAGCCACTTGGGCAAGATTTGAATATGAATTGATGAGAAGATAGTTAAGGCTCATAACCAAATCTGACAAAACACATGAATTGAATAGACCAAAAACTGATGATTTAAATGAGTTGACTGTTGCAATATGAGTTGAGCTCACATGCATTGTACATTATTCAACAGACCACAAATTGAGATAGGGAAGTAAACTCTTGAGCGAAAGATAATCTTGTCTCTATGTAGTATAAATATTTAAAGACATTGACAATATTGATTTGTTGGGTTGCCGGGTTTTCTCTGCTCCACATTTGCTAGTTGATGTGTCCATGAAAATTGAATTTCTGAGGTTTTTCAGGCTCAAAGACTTCACTAAAGAAAATGACGACAAGGAAAATCAACATGATGATAACTTTACTAAAGAAAATGACGGCAAGGAAAATCAAGAGGATGATATTAAGAGCCTGCCACCTTGAGTGAGTCATTATTCAAGTTCCCCACAACCTCGGCCTTGCAGGAATTACACTCCTAGCACAATAAATTCTCCTCCTTCTTCCACGTCATATGGTCACCGTCCAATGCATCTACATTCTTACTCTTTCTGTACCTGAATCCACATAAGACAGGTAGCTTGCAACACCAGACTCCAAACAAACCAATAAGCCCTTGCTTTTGGGCTAATAAGCATAAGCCCACTTTGGATTACAAAAAACTTGCATATTTATAACCCATAAATTAGTGAAGAGAAGGTTCATCAAAGTATTTTATATAGAAAAATCTATACAGACACACCCAAAAAAAATTGAAAAAAATTGAGGGGAATAATGAATAAGAAAATTTTGAACCATGGACCAGTTGCAGTACCTGTGGTTTTGTTGTCATTGTCAACCAGTTGAAGTACTTGTGGTTGTTTCCACTATCAAAGTGATATCTCCAGGAGTCTTAACATTAATAGCAAACGTAAGGAGAGTGAAATTCTCTCCTCAAAACATACAGACATAGAGGAGGTGAAAGCATTTGAAAACCCCTAATTTAAGTAAAGAGGTTTCCATCAAAAATCATATTCTCTATACACAAAAAGGGTTTGGCCCTCAGCCATTCCTTTCCTTAACTAATAATTTTGAAAACCCATATTATAAGAATCAAATCACAAGCCTAAATAATTGAACCAAGTACTTTTGCTCAGGAAAGGAGCAGACCATAGGGGAGGAAAAGAACCTAGATAAAATAAGAATCAACCAGAAATAAAGATTGTTTTGGTTGAATGTTGACCTTGAAGGGTTGAAACTTCCGAAAGACTGGTGTTATGTCGCGCACTGGAAACCAACTATATGCCTGTAATAGGATGGATAACCAATCCAAATGAGGGCTCTTAATTTAAACATTAAGGATACAAGATAAAGAAAGGAAATAAGAAGCATTGTTTAGGAAAATCACTAGCTTTAATTATTGGTAATATTATCCAAAGAAGAAATACTAATACCTATAATGTGCCTTCACCTAAAGACGCCGTTGCCTCAGAGATCTGGAAAAAAAAGAGAAGGGGTTTCCTTTGCCTTCATTAAGAAAAACAATACAGTGTATATTGTGATAAGACTATATAGGGGTGGGAGGCGACGGGATCCAACGATGATAGCAAAAAATTAATGAGGTTCCATGAGCAAAAATCACTGGTGGAATTCCTCCTCAAACTCAACATACAGAAACAAAGCAGGGGAAACCATTTGAAAAACCAAAATTTAAGTAAAGAGGGTCTTGTCGAGAATCCTTTTCTCTATTAAAAAAATAAGGGTTTGGCCCTCAGCCATTCCTTTTCTTAACTAATAAATTTAAATACCTACGACCATTCCTTTCCTTAACAAATAAATTTGAAAACCCATATTATAAGAATCCAATCGGAATATTGAATAATTGAATCAAATACCCTTGCTCAAGAAGGAAGGACAATAGGGGCGAAAAAGAACTTGGAAAAAAGAATTAACCAACAATAAGGACCTTTTGGTTGAATGCTGGCGCCCAAAGACAGGTCTGAAGCGGCGCCCTGTAAACCAACTATACACACCTGTAAGACGATGGATAACTAACCCAAATGAGGGATTTTAGTTTAAACTTTAAGGAGATAAGGTAAAGAAAGGAAAACCGTTGTCTTTAGTTATTGGTAATTTTATCAAAAGAAGAAATAATAATACATGTACTGTGCCTTCCCCTAAAGCCGACATTGCCTCAGAGATCTAGAAAAAAAAGAGAGAGTTTCCTCAACCTTCATCCAAAAAAGAGTCAACCAGCAATAAGGACTCTTTTGGTTGAATGTTGGCACCCAAAGACAGGTCTGAAGTGACACCCTGTAAACCAACTATACACACCTGTAAGAGGATGGATAACCAACCGAAATGAGGGTTTTTAATTTAAAATTTAAGGAGACAAGATAAAGAAAGGAAAACCGTTGGCTTTAGTTACTGGTAATCTTATCAAAAGAAGAAATAATAATGGCTATACTGTGCCTTCCCCTATTCACAACTTAAAATTCAGGAGTTTCCTGGAATAAACCTGAGAGGAGCAATGACTTGACATAATACATTGCCAAGAACATTGCAGAAACCCTCTCCCATCAAGACGTCAGTGGGTCGAATTCGGGGATAGATAACAAGAACGCAAATTATCTGGAACATATGAATTCATTCTTCTTGCTGAGCAAGGCCGGTTGAGCCGAAGCACCTAGAAGTAGTAGTTCCAGGCAAGAGTAGTCAAGTAGTACCGAGCAAGGGCGATCGACCTACTGTCTAGCCAGGTCGGCAGGGTTATAATTTTAACTAACTTAATACCTAATTTAATGCCGGTCGATTTAATCAGAGAGTTGAAATTATTTGAATCGTCTAACATTTAAATCCACGACCCATGAATGTACACGTACCTTTAGAGGAGAGTTGATTTCAAAGGGAAACACCTTACGACATAAATATTTTTAATATATAAATAAGATTTCTTACCGTACAATGGACCAATACTATGGCTTATATATATTACATGCCTAAAAAACCATAACTTATATTATATGACATTTTTTTTTATTAATCAATTTCATTAAAAAAACAAAAAAAAACATAACTATTATGAAGATAAATCTCAACTTCAATTTATGTTACTATTATTAAATATTCTAGGAATATTTTATGGAAGTTAAATCTTACCATCTATCTTATTAATATTTAATAATTAAATTAAATTCTAAAAACCAAATCTAAAATAAACATATTTCTATATATAAATAATAAAAAACCAAATTACTTTAAATTAAGTCATAAAACTATAATCTTTTCTCCTATCTAACCTACCTGCTTTTTTTTAATTTAAAATTAGTGTTCTAAACTAAAACATTACTCCAATTACTTATATTATATATATATATATATATTATATATATATATATATATTACTTTTTACTGTAATACAATTTTTTATTATTATGATGATGATGGTGGTGGTGGTGGTTAACATCCACTGAGATTGAATTGGTCTATCGAACGTATAATTTTCTTAGTTTTTAATTGTCTGGCTTCTCGTCCTTCTTGGCGAGATTGGTGCTGTAGCTTTCTTTTTTTCTCTACGTCTTCCAACTTCCTTTATCTTGCATCTCCTTCATCTCTTTTGGTTCTTGGGTCATTGGTGTCTTAGCGCAGCAATATGTTATGTTCATCCTTTTTAAGATAGTCGGAGAAAAAGTTTAGTCTGAGAGATCTACATTTTTGTTGTTGAGCGAGGTTTTCTCGTGTTTGTCTTGAAAATTGTTTCTTTTTTCCCAATTTCTTATATAATTTAATAAAAAATTCACTTCAATAAATATTTGAATTTAAAAATGTAAAATTCAACCACTAATATTTCTTCGAAAATTTTAGACATATAAAAACTCTCTGCAAATGGATATAAGTGCTAAAATTATATAATTTCTAATCTCTATATCCCCTTTATAATTGCCACATCTTTTACCATTGACAAAATCTTTTGGAAATGGAAGAAATACATGCACAATGCAAATTGGACTATGTTTTCTCTAGATAGTGTCTTTTGCAGAGTCGTCAAGCTTATGTTTGAACACAATAGAAAAGGGGGGTGAAACATCATGTTCTAAAATGTTTAAATAATGATAATGAGGAAATTAAATTTTACTCACAGATCTTTTTTCCTTTTTCCTCTTAAATAATGATAATGAGGAAATTAAATTTTACTCACAGATCTCTTTTCCTTTTTCCTTTTGGTAACAGTGTTACATAGTAATTAGTAAACACATATATCATAAATTAAATTTACCATATTTTATTTTTAATTTTATTTAAGTATATTCATATTTATAATTTAAATAATTACATGATTATATATATATAATATTATTATATTATTATATATATATATATATTTTATTAATTAAAAATATTATAATCAAAATAATTTTTACTAATGTATTAAGAATATCGCACATACATTATTATATTTACAACAAAATTAGTAAACCATTCATTAAAAATAATATTGATATACAATATTATAGATAAAACTAATATTATTATCTAAATATTATTTTTCAAAAAATAACCATTTAATATAGCCGTGATAATAATATTTGTTTTTAATATATTATTAATTAATATTATAATTAATATTATTATTTCAAATTGCTCTTTATTTAAGTCTATGTCATGATCTACGTCTTCATTTGATTATGATGATGAAACACACTTGTTGATTCAAAACACATAGACCAAAAAATAAGCTTATATAATTTCTACTAAAAACTTACCTTAAAATTAAAATCAAATTATAGTTACATTTGCGTTTAACTCTTTTATTATAACAATCATAACATCCCTCAATAAGTCGATAAATCCATATGTGAAATGAAAATCAAATAAAGCCAAAATCGAGGAGTCCGGACCAATATCTAATATCTAATGGGCAAAGATTAATTTTGATGTTTTATTGATTTTTATTTAGTCTTTACATGTTGAGTCTTCATGCTTTACATGCCATGATTCCTTTCATGGTATAAAAAGCATTCCCTGTTGATGCGATATTTGATATTCCTTATTTTTACATAGATATTCAAATTGCAAATATAAAATTTATGTAAAATATATTTATATAGATAAATGTATTTATTTTGAAATAAGATTTTTAAAATATTAGATTTGTTGAAAGTATAGTATTAAGTATTTAGTATGAAGTAAATTTTGTTTTCTATTCATAGTTTAATATTAGGAATTTATTTTTTGTTATTGTTTAAATTTATTTATTTGTAAGTTGATTGGTTGGGTTTTATTATGGGTTGTTTAGTAATTTCTATTTTTATTAGTTATTATATTGACACCATTCAATTTTGTCTTTGACTAGGTATTAGCTTGTCTTTGACAAATAATTTATGACACTTATTCATAGTTTAACAATAGGTATTCCATTTTTGTTATTAATTATTTAAATTTTGTTGTTAAGGTGATGTTTAGGGTTTATTATGGTGTTAGTAACCTCCATTCTATTTAGTTACTAATTTTTTGTTTTTAGTTTTATTTCTTTTTTATTTAACTTTTGATTTCCTCTTCTTTTATTTTATGATATAATTTTCACACTATTTCATTTAAATGACTTATTATTTATTAAAAAATATTTTTTAATAAATTTAATTAAACAAGGCATACATAGTATATGTATGTTAATATCAACAATATTAATCACATTTATTAATTTTTGGTGATGGCATTCAATAATATTGTTTTGTATGTTAATATAAATAATATTAATGATTAATTAATGAAGTTTTTTGGAAAAAATCACATTGCCAATATTTGGTCGATGCGTTTCCAATTAATGATATATTAATGACATTTCTTAGTTTTTGGTATGACATTCAACAATATTGTTTTATTTTTGTGATGAGTCTTTATTACTCTTTTGTTTAATTAAGTTATAGTTAAGCTAAGTTGCAGGTACTAGTATTATGTAAGCTCTTGTTAATTTTTTGCTTTTTTTTTGTTTTATATTTCTTTTTATCTAACTTTTCTTTTTCTTTCTTTTATTATTATTATTATTATTCTCCTTTTTCATGATTAATAGTCTTTTTTGTTTTTGTTTTTTTGTTTTTTTCCATTTTTCAATTTAGATAACTTATTATTATTATTAAAACGTATATATATATTATTATATATATATATATTATTATTAATTAATATATATATATATATTTAATTCCTATTTTTCTTAGTTTTTGGGTGATCACAGTTCAACAAATACTATTTTATTAGCTTGTTTTATTTTTGCATGAAATATTTTGGTTTTATTATTTTTTAGTTTATTTACTAGCTGCCATGTAGCCTTTGTTTAATTATAAAAAATTATTAATTAGAAGGTAGAGATTTAACTTTGATGGAATATTCTAAATATTTTTAATAGTATTCACAAATTAGAGGTTGAAATCTATCTTTACTTATGTTTTTTTATCTTTAAATAACGAAAATACTTTCATATTCTATATAAAAAATATATATGTTCTGATGCTTAAAAAATTATTTTAACAAAAAGACTCAAATTCATTACATCAAAACTCAACATTTGACTTGTCAAAACGAAACGTAATTGACATTATTTATTATTAATTATTAATATAAATTGATTTATTTCTATTTTACTTAAACATCTACCTTACATCAATCTGTCCTTTCACTACCTAATAATCTACAAATTTTGAATGGTTATTTTTTTCTCCTATTTTTTGAAATTAAACATAAACTTTACCCATCAGAAAAAAAACTTATATTTTATACAAAATTAAAAAACCATTTGAAAATGTTGAAAAAATCGTATATTTACAACATATTAAATTTTTATAACCAATTTATAATATAATTTATATTTTTAAAAATATTAATATAGAACACATAACACAATGGATAATATAATTTTAAAGTTTAAGTTTGGAATAGGATGCTCAGCTCTGGAACTGTTGGGTCCCTATAATACTAGTGATTACCCCATTAATATTGTAGTTGCATTCCTTATTAATATTGTTGTGCCCCTATTATGCCCATATTGTTATTACTGTGCTCCATAGAATCCCTCTATTGTTATTTTTGTGGCTTTATATTATTATTGTTAGGTCAGCTGGGTTATATTGTGACTCCTTAGACTCCTATATATAGAAATGAGGTTTTGTCATTTGAATCATCCAAGAATTGTTCATTTATG
>APFE031220652.1:0-39640 GCA_000404065.3 Pinus taeda | reverse complement strand
TTTACATAAGCTTCTCTCATCAACAGTTAACCTACAAATGACCCTCCATGCTCTTTAAATAGAGATCATGGACCAATTGGGTGTTAAGCCACGAATCAAGTGTTAGTAATACCGAGGAGAGAATGAACCGTCGGATCACTACATATCGTGACCATCAGATTGTAAGTTACAAAAGTACATAGTAAAGAAACACTCTTTACCTAACTCTACACTAGACCAAGTTATACTTAACTATTTCCTATGTGTCTGAATATCCTAACAACAATGGCCCCTCCTTCATCAGATTTTAGGACAAGAATGTCCAGATTAGCAGGTAAAGCTTTAAGGGAAAGAAACTGACTTTTATTAATGTTTATTTTAGGAGGCTTAAGTTTCCTAAGCACAATAAAGCAATCTTGCTTAGTAACCTCCTTGACATTATCAGGAAGGTTTTTAATCCTATATTCGATGTTACAAATAATGTCATCGACAGGAATCTTTCTAGGGGTAATGCAAAATTAAGCCCCTTATTTAAGAGGCAAAAAACAAAAGAATCAATGTCTTTACTCAAACAATTGATCACATTTTTAATAGGAATATGGGATAAAGAATTATTATTATTATTGTTATTATTAATATTCTTTTCTTCTTACTACAAGACAGAGTAATATTAATATTCGAACTAGTATTGGATGAATTAATGTTAATGTCAATATTATAAGAATTAATATTATTATTCATAGTGATTTTATTATAAGAAAGAAAATAATTCTTATTACTATTGGAATTATTATAACCTTTAATAAGGGAACTATCATTATTAGAAAGAGAATCATAATTTTCTTTAGAACCTAAGTGGGAACCAATTTTCATAATATTATTCCTAGGATTAAAATTGTTCTTAGTATTAAATTTAATATTATTATAATTACCATTATCAAGATTGGTGAATTGGTTATTAGATCCATTATGTTACAAAAAAGCTGCCAAAATCCCAGAAATGCAGAAAGAGGGATTAGAGGAAGCCAATGAAGAGGGAGAATGGCATAAAAGTCAGGACCGTAGATAGAGGGATTTGAATGGAGGGACGAAGGCGACATTGAGGGAACCGAATGGAGGGATGGAGGAGATGCTAAGGAGGGTGTATGCAAGGATGATAGGGAGATAAAATGGGGAGGATAGTGGAACAGACCAGTCTTGCTCGACCACGATGACAGGTGATGGAGGGGAGGGGATTACGACTGGATCTTGAAGTCATGGATAAAAAGGGAAAATATTAGAGAGGGGGAAATGGATTTCAAGGGGACAGGGATTAGTAAGGAGAGAAGCAGAAAAAATGGATGGAGGTGACACAAATGGAGGAGAAGAAATGACGGATTGCTGGATAGGATGAGAGGACGTACACGGGAGATCAACGAGGACACTGTTGACTCGATCGTTCCAATCCACTTGAGGGACATTGCGCCCTATGTTGGAAAGGGATGATCTACTACAAATACTTGAGCTGGATTTCTATCTCCCATTCCTGAAGACAACTAAAGAATTTTGATAATTGATTCGACTAAAAAGTCAAGTTGAGCGGGTGAGAGAGCCCTACATCTTAGTTTCCCTTTCTATAGCATAATTTAAGGAGGAAATTATAGACGACGTCGTTGAACAACAACTTAGTATTATTTTCCCTACAACAAAGTTGATGAGTGGTGATCATATTACCTTGCATGTTGGCATGTCTTTAGGTGATTACACATGGAACTATTGAGTGAGGAATTGATATAAGTTTTCCAATGGAATTTGGGTGTTGATGATATTATAACTGATGGATAAATATAAAATGCTACTAAGTATGGAGGTTTTTCCATCTTTAAAACAACTCTCTTTTACACGTGTTAGTGATTATCTAAAGGGAACACTTAATGACATTTTTGAGGTGGTTACTTGCAAGATTTTTACTTCAATTGTGGCAGCATCACCTACCTTTGATAAAGAATCTTGATGAGTTTCTAAAGCTACACTCTTGTGGCCACTTTATCCTTTTAATGGATGGGTCGGCCTATCCAATATTACATTTGTAGTTTGCGTAGATGAACTTTTTTGTAAAGATCAAGTTCGAATCCTTTGAAATAGTTGGGCTAGTGAATACATTGTTGAGTCAAATAATAATTTGTCGCCCTTTAAGTTCATGAATTTTATCTTGTCTTTCAGCACACAATTTATCAAGAGTATTTTAGTCCTTGTGCTCACCTACGATAATTATAAAAGAATTTCACTATAGTCAATGGGAAAAAAAACATTAAATAACTTCTAACATGTAATCAACTTAAGGCTTTTAAAATTGCTTGTTACATAGTTGCAACTCACATTAGCGTGTTAGCCCATTAGATACTTGTATATAAATAAGCTCCATCAATTTTCCACCAAAGAAATAAATGTAATAGTGGGTAGAGAAGGAAAAAAATAAAAAATATGTTAATGTCATTGAATGACTAAAAGAGTTAATGGGAGAATAAGTAACATAAAGTGTAGCAAGGAATTGTGTAAGGCATCTCCAATCATAAATCCAATAGGCTATGTCCTAATCAAAGAGAAATTTAATGATAACTCATGTCAAAGTCCTCAATAGGCCAATCATAAGTAGATTTACCTAGGCCAACTAATCTTGAAGAATGTAGTGATCTAGACACTCATGGCACACATTTGGATAATTTGTACACAGATCATTCACAATTGTTAGGGACAAAACAAGTTCGGAGATTCAAGTAGTTTAGTATGAGTTTGGATCTTGAACATTGGGAGCCTAGCTTAGGCCCTTCCTATCTTATTTTTTGAGTTTGACCCTGTTAGGTTCCTATAATAATAAGGATCATAATTTTGAATTGACTATGTTAAGTCTTGTAATATTCTACATACCTTTGCTTTTCTGCAAATGTTTTCTGTATTAAAGATTATAAAATGTAAAGAGGGTATGTCCTAAAAGAAATATAAAAGGACAAAAAGAATAAGAAGAGATCAAAAAAGTGAAAAAACATGAACCCCAAACAAAAACAAATCATGAAAGTGTGCAAATTCAAGTGCCATTACTTTTTACTTTACTGTTCAAAATAATGGTTGTGTGCATCTTGTCATAAATGCCACAACCCATGATAGTCAAATAGCTTAATCTTGACTAGTTCATGCTTTAAATTTCATGTTTATAGATAGAGAATAATGATCTAGCCAAACTATTTAGCCTTGGCAAATCAATAGTTAGGTAGAGAAATAAAATTGTGCTCATAAGATTAGTCTAAGCCATTGGAAGATATAAGGTTAGAATTACATAGTTTTCTTTTCAAATGAAAAATAAAGAAAGGGTCTGCTAGTTTAAATGCACCAAATATAGTGAAGAAAAATTGTAGGGTAAGTAAAGGGTAGGTACAAGAAATGTTGCAGAAGTACAAGGTTGTTAAAGCATAAGCACATTCATCATGCTTAATCTTATGTTTCAGTGTGCATGAGCAGTTATGAAAGTGAAAGGATGTTCACAAGCTGATTTAATTAACTTCCCCTCATTTCATTCCCCCCCCCCCACTACATACGTACTAATTTCCCCATTATCCCATCATTTATTATGAAAATACCTTTCCCCTTCATTTTAACCCTTACCCCTTGGTTTCACATATTTCCTTAGTAAATTACACTCCAGAGGTCATCCCCCTACCTAAAGCCCTTTTTCCCTAGTGTGAAACCCATTTCCCATTGAAAAATCATTTCCCCCCTTATTAATTTCCCTAAATACCCATAAAAAACCCATAAAGACCCTTTATCCTAAGTTTCAATTCCCCCTCTGCATTATGTAATTAACTCCGCCATTCACATTTTTCGCCAAAAAACCCATAAAACCCCTTTATTCTCAATTTATGTTTCCCAATGCCGGTATTAGTTTTACATTAGAAACTTAGTGTATTTTTACAATCCCACCCATACACTAATATTAACATTTAACTTTAATTATTTAATTACCTTTGTACATACATCCCGTATTAAAATAATTCCCGCATATATATCCCATAATCCATATAAAACCCACATTAAACTATATTAATATATATCCCAACCCCGGTCCCACTCCATTAACCCACTTATATTTAAACCTGCCTTATTCATAAATTAATTACAAATTAGTTGTAATTAACTCCCGAGCACCGTAAATCTCCACTCAATTGCCCTTTGTGCAGAGTCACTGCACAATAGTCATTAGATCTTTCACCCCCAGATTTGACGGTGTGCATCCATATCGCATGGACTCCCTTTCCATTCTTTACTAGCCCAAGAGCATGCGAGTTTGTTCAGGCCCTTTTTGGCTATGTGACGGAACCAAGTGAACTCACGTGCTCTCGGGGAAAAACCGGCCGACTGCCAAAAGTGGTGTAATGGCCCCCGAAACCACCTCCCCATGTACGATGAAACCGCCCACTATTCACACTTTAATCTCGTGTCCAAAAGTTAATCGTTACCTCCATAAAATCTAAAACCCATATTTTACCCTTTTTTACTGTTATTTCGTTACAAATTCTAAACCTTGAACCTATGCGATAGGCCAATTACAAAACCACCAAACTGCCTATCCACTGCATGTGAAAAACTCCAATTCACTGTGATAACACCTGCATCATTTGCAATAAATCCTCGCAGCAAGTTTCAAAACCCTTCTACACTTACCTTTGTTTGAATTGCGAAAGTGAAAAACCATTGCCAACCTGATTAAGCCTCATTACAGTTTGGACTTTTTCCACAGACTTCCCTGTTCCCTGAAGCCATTGTCTCCTCCCTGCAAACTTGCATTCTTATTAACTATTGGTTTATTTTTGTTCATGATCATATAAGACCTAGACAAACAGTTTTTATACTAGTTAAAAACCTGTTTGTTCCAGATTCTCAGAAAATGTATTCGAATGGCTTTCATCAATCGATGATTCAATACAACAGAAGAGCAGAAGGAAAAAATTTACATCGTAAAAGGTTAAAATAGAGATGAAATCATTTTCAGCAGCAAACAGTGAAAGATTCATACTAGGAACTCTCTAGGACATATTTTAGTTCTTGTTACTTATGTCTTATTGTAAAAGGTAAAAGTGAAAAGATAACAAAGAAATAAGGTGGAAGAATTCACATTGAGTGTTAAAACAGAGATAAATCAACAACATCATATTCACATGTTTACATAAAAAACTAAATAGAGGAGGTACATAAAGTGTATCAGATGAAAGGTCATAAGTAAATTGACATCTAGTGTGAAGACCAAACATCCAAGCAACTTAAAGGGCAAAATATCAAGTTCTAAAAGACAACAGAACCTAAATAACAAGGACAGTTTTCAGTCAGTTGAAAGGTGTCACTACCTTTTAGCATCCAGATATTTTATTCCTAGAATAAATCCTAGTCAGTTGAGAGGATATTTTGTAATATTTTTTGTATAAATACTTCATAAATCGAAGTATTGAAGGTGGTGTGTGGATTACTCTACATTTGTAGAGTTATTTTGATCTTAAACCTAAGGGTGATTGTACCAATATTCAAGACAATAGATTGGAGTAAGTAATAAAAGCATTGCGTTACAGGATTCATGACATGAGCTATTTGCAGTGAAGTATCTTCTTTTTCTGGTTTTGTTACTTTCTTATGTATTTCATAAGCTTAAATGCTATGCAAATTTGAATGAATTAACTGGAAATCACTCGGAACTTGTTTAGTACACTCTGTTTTGTACAGTTAGTCATTTATATGTTTTTCTCTGATATTCAGATTTGAGAACCCTTAATTGCTCTCCCATCCCGGTTGACCTTTTTCCTTCTCTTCATAATCTGGTTTAAGGAATCCTTAACTGCTCCTTGATCCCGATTCAAAATAATTTCACCATCCATCCTTTGAGATCTGATATTGGTCACCTATCTTTCCCTATAACATTTTCTTTATGGTTTGTTGTTGTTATGTTTTCAAAGCCTGATTGTCTCCATAGCCCAATGGAAAATAGACATTCATCTATCCATATAAGTAAGTGATCCCACCACCCAAATTCAAATCAAAACCTAAGCACAATCATAACTAGCCTAAAATAAATTAACTAAAACAAAGTTAAATCGTAAAGAAAGAGCCCTCTTTGAGATTAGGAAGGCTAGATCCTAATCTCCAAAGCAGGCTTGTTTTTACCTCGATGATTTCTTTCTTTAACCTTGAGAAAATACTGAGTGATAACATAGTGGTGACCATACTAGGGAAGATAACATTTTTTGTGTAAAGATTATACAAAGACCAGATCTGAACTATGATGGTGGATAGTGATCAGACACACAAAGGTTAAAATCATCCACCTGGTGACTCCAACTCTAAATCAATTTCACAATCAAGACTCCACTTGAGGAATGAACCTGAAAGAACAATATGGGAAGATCAGGCTTCTAACTTGGATTTTTATCCAAGAATTGTGTTCTTTCTCATCAAGAAGGTTTTTCAATGTATATTTAATTTTAGTCAAGATCTTAGATTAATTTTTTATTATTTTCCTTGGAACATTGTACATATAAATTCTCCTTATCCATTTGAGAAACTTCCTTCTAAATCTCATGATGATCATTTTCCGATTGAGAAGCCTCAAATGGTCAAGACTAATCTTACAATCCCTGTACATATTCATGTACCTTGTAAAGTTCCTAATAGATATAATCCCCTCATTTTACTTCCTATACTCCATGATTTCCCTGATAACTATTACAAATATCTCCACAATTTTTATGGAGAGAATGGTATCACTGCCCAAAAACATATTCAAGGCTTTGAGAATTATCTGGATCTATTTGAGATAGATGAAGATGATGTTAGAATCAAAAATTTTTCTCTTTCTTTGCAAAGTAGAGTAAAGAGTTGGTTCAAGAATCTACCTATTGCAAACATCTCAAATTTCCAGCAATTTGCCAAATTTTTCCTTGATAGATGGATAATCAAAGTCATTTTTTTTGTGATCATAGAAGAATATAATTAGTGAAAAGACAACCAATTGAAACAATGCGACAATTTTCTGACGGAGTTAATCAAATCTATTATTCAATGCCATCAAATATAAGACCTCCTCCTGATTCGGCTATCTTGCATTATCCAAAATAATTTGATCCAAAAATAGAATTTCAGCTAAGAGAAAGAAACCTAACAACTCTTGAACAAATGAAGAACATTGCAGTAGATGTAGAAGTTAATCTGTAAATTAGAAGAGAAAGTTGAAAGCAGAAGTAGAGAAGAACAACATTGTAGAGGTAAAACTAGACATTTTGGTAAGAAAAATAGAGGAAAGGATACAAAAGATCATCATGAAAGATAATTTTTTTGTTCAAAATCACCAGGACACATTTATTTCACAAAAAGAAGAGGTTGATAGCCATCAACAAATTATTTCTAATTCCAACTACCTTAGATCAGAGAATGGATTTATAGATCAATATGTGGAAGAGAAATCTACCAATTTAATGTGTATGTTTGATGACATTCCTTCTTTTAATGATTTGCCTAAGTATGATTAGTATGATGATAATTATGTTCTTCGAACTCAAGATAGCTTTACAGAGCAATCAGAAACTAGTTTGGAGGATGAGGAAATTCAGTTTCAGCAAATTAAATATAGTGATCAACCTATACATATCAGATATAAGAATGAGAAAGGAAGTGCATAAAATTTGGAAATAAGTGAAGGTTCTTTGCCTCTTTTTTTAGCTTCATTTCAGTTCATCAGAGAAAACTTTACAGCAATAAAAAGTCAGCAGTCTTTAGGTATTGATATTGATAACAAAGAAGACAATGAAACTCTTGACCAATATTCTCTAATTTCACAAGCACAGCTATCAAATTTCATTGAAACACCTGATCAAATAACACAGAAAAGTTCTATACCACTATGTTTTGAATCATTTCAATTTTTAAAGGAAATGTGGTATATAATATCTAAATAAAAGGATGAGGAGCTTGTAGAAATCTATTAAGTTCCATTCAAACCTATATGCAATAAGTTGCAACAATCCTTCCAAGTTTTTTATGATCCAACAACTGATATATTAGATGATGGATGCAATAAAAAAATTTCTCCATTAACTAACTATGAGATTCAAGATCAATATGATAAAGGTTTCATCAATCAAACATTTCAATCAGTAGAAATATCATCACAAAGCTTGTCTAAAAATCAACAGGGGGATAAAGATAAAAATGACATTTCAATTTCATGGCATGGAGGCCATCCAGAACAATTGTACAACTGCTTAAATCAGTTGAACAATAGTGTATATATTTTGGAAGATCCTTTTGTACAGTTTTTAGAGTCAATAAAGGAAATCAAGTATTTCCTTATCTTCTCAGTTGTTGAGAAGGTTATGTTAGGCTGTAGAACTTTAGTTTTAATAAAAAACAAGCACAAGCTGCAAAATCAACCAATGTATATGATACTTGAATGGTTTCATTGACTGTTTCATTTTACCTAACCAGCATTTGGACAACTAATTAGAGTAAGTAGGTAGGATTTCAGTTTGAATAAATTCAGTTTTTAGCACCAAGTTTATTTCAGTTTTCAGTTTTCAACAAGCATTGAAATAATTCATTAAGATCTAAGACCAAGAAGAAGGCCCTTAGGTCTTGATTATCTAGTAGTTTGTTTGGAGGTTAGCAGTACCTTTTTCAGTTTCATATCAGATTTCAGTTTGCTGAAAAGGTTGTGATTTCAATTCAATATTTTCAGTCATAGAGACTATATAAAAAAGCAGGTGCAGGCTTGGGATTGGCCCAATGGATCAGGTCATGAGTCGACGGTGTTCTTGAAATTTCCCCAGGAAATGTCATCCCCGTGCGGAGCCACAGTTAAATTCCTATAATAATAGGGATCATAATTTTGATTTGACTATGTTAAGTCTTGTAATATTCTACATACATTTGCTTTTTTGCAAATGCTTTCCATATGAAAGATTAAAAAATGTAAAGAGGGTATGTCCTAAGAGAAATATCAAAGGACAAAAAGAATAAGAAGAGATCAAAAAAGTGAAAAAACATGAACCCCAAACAAAAACAGATCATGAAAGTGTGCAAATTCAAGTGCCACTTCTTTTTTACTTTACTATTCAAAATAATGGTTGTGTGCATCTTTTCATAAACGCCATAGCCCATGATAGTCAAATAGCTTAATCTTGACTAATTCATGCTTTAAATTTCATGTTTATAGATAGAGAATAAAGATCTAGCCAAACTGTTTCACCTTGGAAAATCAGTAGCTAGGTAGAGAAATAAAAATGTGCTCATAAGCTTAATCTGAGCCATTGGAAGATATAAGGTTAGAATTACATAGTTTTCTTTTCAAAAGAAAAAGAGAGAAAGGGTCTGCTAGTATAAATGCACCTAATAAAGTGAAGAAAAAATGTTAGGGTAAATAAAGGGTAGGTACAAGAAACATTGCAAAAGTACAAGGTTGTTAAAGCATAAGCACATTCATCATGCTTAATCCTATGTTTTAGTGTGCATGAGCTGTTATGAAAGTAAAAGGATGTTCATAAGATTATCTAATTAACTTCCCCTCATTTCATTTCCTCCCCACTACATACTTACTGATTTCTCCATTATCCCATCATTTCTTATGAAAATACCTTTTCCCTTCATTTTAGCCCTTACCCCTTGGTTTCACACATTTCCCTAGTAAATTACCCTCCAAAGGTCATCCCCTACCCAAAACCCCTTTTCCCTAGTGTGAAACCCATTTCCCATTGAAAAATCGTTATCACCCTTATTAATTTCCCTAAATACCCATAAAAACCCATAAAGGACCTTTATCCTAAGTTTCAATTCCCCCTCCGCATTACTTAATTAACTCTGCCATTCACATTTTTTGCCTAAAAAACCCATAAAACCCCTTTATTCTCGATTTATGTTTCCCCATCCCAACATTAATTTTACATTAGAAACTTAGTGTATTTTTACAATCTTGCCCATATATTAATATTAACATTTAAATTTAATTATTTAATTCCCTTTGTACATATATCTTGTATTAAAATAATTCCGGCATAAATATCCCATAACCCATATTAAATCTGCTTTAAACTATATTAATATATATCCCAGCCCCTGTCCCACTCCATTAACCCACTTATATTTAACCCCACATTATTTATAAATTAATTACAAATTAGTTGTAATTAAGCCCTGGGCCCCGCACATCTTTGTTCGATTGCCCTCCATGCAACTTCATTATGTGATAGTCATTAGATCTTTCACCCCCGGATTTGATGGTGCGCATCCATATCATGCGGACTCCCTTTTCGTTCTTTACCAGCCCGAGAGCACGCGAGGTTCGTGGTTTTTCTTGAGCCCTTTTTGGCTACATGGCGGCACCAGGTGAACTCGTGTGCTCTCGGGGAAAAACCGTCTGATTGCCAAAAGCAGTGCAATGGCCCCCGAAATAACCTCCCTGTATATGATGAAACTACCACTCTTCACACTTTAATCCCATGCCCAAAAGTTAACCGTTACCCGTTTAAAAGCTAAAACCCCCCTTTTACCCCTTTTTACTGTTATTTCGTTACAAAATCTAAACCCTGAACCTCTGCAATAGACCAATTACAAAACCGCCAAATCGCCTTTCCACTGTGCGAGAAAAACTCCAATTCACTATGATAGCACCTGCATCATTTGCAATAAATCCTCGCGGAAAGTTTCAGTACCCTGCTACACTTACCCTTGTTTGAATTACGAAAGTGAACAACCATTGCCAACCCGACTAAGCCTCATTACAGTTTGGACTCTTTCCACAAACTTCCCTATTCCCTGAAGCCATTATCTCCTCCCTGCAAACTTGTGCTCTTATTAACTATTGGTTTATTTTTGCAGGTGATCATATAAGACCTAGACAAACAGTTTTATACTAGTTAAAATCATGTTTGTTCCAGATTCTCGGGAAATGTATTCTAATGATTTTCATCAACAAAAGATTCAATACATCAGTAGAGTAGAAGGAAACAATTTACATAGTAAAGGTTAAAATAGAGATGAAATCATTTTCACTAGCAAACAGTGAAAGATTCATACTAGCAACTCTCCAGGACATATTTTACTCCTTGTTACTTATGTCTTATTGTAAAAGGTAAAAGTGAAAATATAACAAAGAAATAAGGTGGAAGAATTCACATTGAGTGTTAAAACAGAGATAAATCAGCAACATCATATTCACATGTTTACATAAAACACTAAACAGAAGAGGTAGATAAAGTGCATCAGATGAAAGTTCATAAGTAAATATGACATCCAGCGTGAAGACCAAATATCCAAGTAGCCTAAAGTGCAAGAGATCAAGGACTAAAAGACAACAGAACCTAAATAACAGGGACAGTTTTCAGTCAGTTGAAAAGTGTCACTACCTTTTAGCATCCAGATATTTTATTCCTAGAATAAATCCTAGTTAGTTGATAGGATATTTTGTAATAATTTTTGTATAAATACTTCATAAATCGAAGTATTGAAGGTGGTGTGTGGATTTCTAAATATTGTTATAGTTGACTGATCTACTACCTAAGGGTTATTGTTCCAATTTCTAGTTGACAGATAGGACAAGTTATAAAGAAACTTCTTTACAGGATTCATGTGTTGAGCTATCTCAGTGAAGTACAACTTTCATCTTATTTATGTTCTTTTTCTAAGTGTTTCATAAACTTAAATGTTATTCAAATTTGAATTAATCAAACTAGAAATATAACTCAGAACTTGTTTAAGTACACTTTGTTTTTTTATGTTGATCATTTATATGCTTTCATATGATATCCAGATTTGAGAACCCTTAATTTCTCTCCCATACCAGTTGACCTCTTGCACTTCTCTTCATAATTCAGTTTAAGGAATCCTTAACTACTCCTTGCTCTTGATTGGAAATAATTTCACCATTCAACCTTTGAGATCTGATATTGCTCACCTATCTTGCCCTGTAACATTTTCTTTATGGTTTGCTTCTATTATGTTTTCAAAACCTGATTGACTCCATAGGCCAATGGAAAATAGACATTCATCTATCCATCTAGGTAAGTGATCCCACCACCCAAATTCAAATCAAAACCAAAGCACAATCATAACTAGCATAAAATCAATTAACTAAAACAAAGTTAGATCATAAAGAGAGAGCCCTCTCTGAGATTAGGAAGGCTAGATCCTAATCTCCAAAGTAGGTTTGTGGTTATCTCGGTGATTTCTTTATTTAAACTTGAGAAAATACTGAGTGATAATAGACCCATCCATGCATGCCCTCATTTAGACAATTTGGATAACATACCATTTACAATAGTTATGGGCAAATCAAACTTTGAATACGTTTAGATGGATTGAAGTATATTAGTATGAGTTTGGATCTTAAAAATTGGGAGCCCACCTCAAGCCCTTCCTAGCATATTTTTGGAGTTTGACCCACCCATGCATGCCTTAATTACCCCCAGCTTGCAGACCTTGTCAATATCTTTTCAATAGTCCAAATAGAAAATGCCACCCATCAATGTTTGTAAGTGAAAGTTATGACCTGGAGAATTTAAGATTCCAATTTTAACCCCTAGATTATAAAAGACTAAATCATGTATTATTTGGAATGCAGTGGTTTATGTGAATCATGTCAATCCAAGAGGGTTTAATTGTAATGAACCCATACTATAGAATGTGAACATGTTTTTCAAATTTTCCTAGCTCAAAGCCCAAGTCAAAGGCCCCACTAGTGAATGGTCATGAGTCCAAATGGTAGGAAAGGTAGGTTTTTATGTTAGGCTTACTTGTTATAAAGCCAAAGTATAATCAATAATATAATAATCACCAAAAAGATTGCTTGAGATGCAACACAGGAGTTGAATCCAAGAGTGGAAGAGGAAAGGGAGTCTTTGGGAAGGTAATATAGGGATTCATTCGATCTATCTTGGAGGAGGAGCATTGGTTGCTAAAAAGGAGGGCCCTCAGCTCTAGGGGCATTGGGACCACTTGGCATGCCTTAAGAAAATGAGTGCTTGACATGAGGATGCTAGGGTTGATGGTACATTTCTTAGAGTTGTATGTAGATTTGGTACACATATGTTGACAAGGAGCATTGGAGCAATGGATACTTCTATTGGAGAGAAACGAGCCTTGAAATGAGGAGCACTTGACACTTGGAGCCTATGCTTGAGGGTAAACCACACGAGGAGCCTTAAATTCACACATGTACAACTTGAAGAGAGAGTGCTTCACTTGGGGACCTTATCTTGAGGAAATGATTAGGTTGCATATGTACCTGTTACCCACCACTAGTGGGTGACCCCATAGGAGAGTTTTTCTCCTAGATTTGTCTTCAACCGGTAGTCAGCAACCCTTTTCTAGCCGCCTAATATATTTTACATGCTACTTTTCTCTGCCACTTGAGCCAGCCATTGTGTACCCTCACTCATCTATCAGGATCATATGTTTGAAGGTGGGCCATCTAATCCCAAATTTATGATTTTTCATTATGTAATTGGGTGTTTATGCTTGTTTTTCTTGGGAACATTTGGGAAGATATAAACTTTAGTTGTAGAATTCCAGTAGTAAGCATGAAAGAGTTCATTACATAATTTGTATCTTTAATATGGACTTGTCTTACAAAAATTAGAAAGGCACTACGATTTATGTGAGGTAAAACCTAAAGGAAATTTGAAGGACAGAGGTTTTGTGGAAAAGAAACTGTAGAAAAGACCTGGAGCGGTTTGCTTGGAGAGCTTGTGAGAGGATATCTTGGTGAAAGATAAAAGGTGAAAGCTTGTGTGAGGAAATCTTGGTGAAATAACAAGGATGAACATGTTATTATTGATGCTAGCTTGTTGTGGAGTCTTTAGTGTGACTAGATAACTTGGTGGAATGTCTTGTTGGGCATTTGTATTATTGATTATGGTTTGCTATTAAAGGTGGATGCCCTAGCTAGGGTTTGGAGGCACTTGATATTGCTAGCTTGTGATAAGCTTGAATAACTATCTTGTACCTTTTGATAAGTTGTCCATATGTGCATCGAACATAATTCTTATTCACACTTTGTTGCCTAGACTCCAAACATTGTTTACTTGTAGATATGATTTTTAGCATATTTCCCAATGTGAACAAATATTTTATAATGTTGCTTGGCATATTGATTTATCATAAATAGTCAACATATTTTGTTGAGCAATTAAACAAGTATGTGGAAGTGTAGAGGGAAAAATTGTGTTTGTAACAAACCTGTTAGTAAGTTATTTTGAGATCTGATATATCTTGAGGAATGTGCCCTAAAGTATGGAGACATAACCCCCTTGAAGTTTTTATAGTGTTTATTTTCTTGGGCTTCATTATGTATTTGGTTGGACATAAATGAAATATATATAATGCTATATTATATGTTTTAGAAATTCATACTCAACACTAAGGCTGAAACTTCACAGGAAATTGATCTAGGAAACCTCAAGGTTGACTCTTGAGGTGAAATTTTTGAATTTTCATTGATCAAATATTGCTCAAAGTTTTCACAATAAATCATGATTCATGACTCATGACTCATCAAGATCATTAGCATATGTTGAATCCTTAAGAATTCCCTCTAGATCATAGTTTGCACTGGATGTGCTCCCCTCTTCAAGGGTGCCCTTTAATGTCCAACACTTGACTCAACCACCTCCAATGGATTAAATGACCCCAATTCTATCTAACAGACATCATCCTCTAGTATTTACAAGGTTTATCAATCCATATAATCTTACATCACCAGATAAATGAGTTTAGGGTTTACAGGGATTTGATTTGCATATATGTTCAAAGCCAAAAATATATCCACATTCTCGCTGTGTGAGGTCTGATGGAATTGATTCAACCAGAAAACCTCCTAGAATGGGGTTATTCATTTAAATTGTAACATTGAAATATAGTTTAAATAAAGTAATGATAATTATATCCATCAACTTTAGGAATTAACATCCAAGGTTTTCCCTCTTCTATTCCTATAGAAAGCTTATTGTTTTATTATTCTAATTTTTCTATCTTTTTTATTTTTTTAATTACATTGATGCATCAACTGAACATACTTGACTAGGTCATATTTTTCTAACTCATCCATGTGAAGGCGACTCGGCTGAATCAAATGCTAACTCAAGCTCTAGAACAGTTGCCATCTGAGTTGGACTCATCTGAGTCTAATAATATGGCTTTCACCATCCTTGTATATTTAAGCAACACAATCTTAGTAATGGCAAGGGAAAGAAGTTCCATCCATAGGAGTATGGCCACCTCAATGTCAAGCCTATCACCCAAAAGAAAGTTACAAATGACATTATTTCCCTCATACATGGATTTCCTAAAGAAGATGAAGAAAATTCTGTAATCTTTCCTCAAACTCTCATCTTGTGTAGAAAATGTAGGGATCCTTGGTGCTCATTCTGATTTATTATACTATATCTTTCTAGTAGAATTTTCCATGTTCCATGATGTCACTACGGTCCATATGTATTTACACTATGGTCATGCAACAATAAAAGCTAAGGTGAGAAATAGATGCATCATTCAAAATGGAAGGAATGGAGGAGGAAAATCCATCCCCTAACATGATGGTTAGTGATCTTTCACTAAAATTTTAGTTCTTTCAAACAAAATCAGGTTATCAATGCTATTGGCACCTAGTTGCAATTTCTTCAGCTTCATATTTGTACCATAAAGAAATCAACACCCAAACAAACGAATAGCCTAGAGGTCATAGATATGAGGTAGGTTGGTAATTATGTGTCTTTATTTCCTCATCTATTCCTTATGTTCTAAACAAGAAATAATCCTAGCAAAACATGTTGCTTTTATACGGTAAAAAATGTATATATCACATGTCTATCTAGAGTTTTTATTTTTCTAGCTTGTTTATGGGGTTCTTAGTACTTACCTAATATATAGATTTAAATATTTTCTCCTTTTGTTGACCTCAATATAAGTATTGAAGATAACTGAGTAAGAAGTGAATTATTTTCCCACTATCAAGAGTTGGTTGTCAAGGAATGTTGAATTTAGAAGCTGCTTATTTGTATTATAATGATCTAGTTTACTTAAAAGGGAAAAACAACTGAAAAATGTAACACCATAATATATCCTCCATTTGTTAGTTGTTTTGTAAGGTTTGAAAGACTAAAATTATAAGGTAGTTGTCCAAGTGATCTGAGTGAATCCCTTAGGATACCTCCTCCAATGTCTGGGACAACCTCTAATGTGCCAACTCCATTTGGACCCACTATGTCACCAAATAAGAATGGCACATTAAGGGGCATAAGATTTGTATTGATTCCTAAAATATTAGTCAAATTGAAGGGGAAATGACTACTTGACATGGCTGAAGCTAGACTTAATGACATGTCAGTCATAGATGATACACCACTACAAGGTGTTTTCATAGCAGAACCTACTTCCATAGAACTATCTGTAATATTAATGCATCAACAACCACTATATCAAGACCACTTATTCAGTTGTAAAATGGAATACCTATGACTTAAAACCTACAAAAGGGAATTAACATTTCAATTTGAGATACAAAAGGAAGAAAATAAGTCTTACTCTGTTCCAGAGCTCCTCCGAATTCACTGAAAATTTCCCTGAGTAGGAATTCCATTCACTACAACTGGACTAGATAGTCCACATGACATGGAAACTAGATGGGGGTGTCCAGTTGTTGGAAGATGGGGCTTTGGAAAGGCAGGGTACCCCATGGGTAGATGCTGGACTGCACTACAAATAGGGTGAAAATGAGTATTGACAGTTCCAACCATCATATGCCAATAAAAGGGGCATCAAAACAACAAGATAGAAGAGGTCAATAAAATTTACCAAGTGGAGGGTGCATACCATTTTTCATAGGAACAAAAGGAGCATTCGGTGGCACTTGTAGTCTCATAAGCTAGTACTGTTGTTCTAGCAAATGATTGAATAATATGATCTATTTATTTAACTTCAACCTTGTGTAATAAGCTTTCAAGAAGTCACGATTATGTTCTTCTAACTTTTGCCACTGCAGTTTTATTCTTATCATATATCTTAGTCACATAATTGTCTATATAATATTCCATTACACTTTTGGCCATGCTTCAAGACAATGTTCGTTATTGAGTCAAAATTCAAACATTAGTCACCAAGTAAAGTGAAAGTAAAAGTTATTGAAATTTTTTTGTGAAACTCATGGTAAACATTGCTTTAGACTGGTGTGTTATGTTTCACACTTTCTGGTGTATCATCTTCATAGTAGTGTGTAACATCCAAGGTTCTCCCTCTTCTATACCTATAGAGAGTTTATTATTTTATTATTGTAATTTTTTCTTCCTTTTTTATTTTTATTTTTTTAATTATGTTGATGCATCAGCTAAACATACTCGACCATGTCAGATTTTTTCTAACTCATCCATGTGAAGGTGACTCAGTTGAATCAGATTCTGACTCAAGCTCTGGAGTAGTAAGCATTTGCGTTGGACTAGTTTTGGCCAAAAAAACCATCTGAATCTGCCAAGCTAAGTTGACTCATCCGTGTCTAATAATATGGCTTTCAACATCCTTGTATATTTTAGTAACATAATCATAGCAATAGCAAGGGAAAGAAGTTCCATCCCTAAGGGTATGGTCACCCCAATATCAAGCTTGTCACCCACAAGAAAGTTATAAATGATATTATTTCCCTCAGAAATGGATTTTCTAAAGAAGATGAAGAAAATTCCATAATCTTCCCTCAAACTCTCAACTTGTGTAGAAAATGTAGGGATCCTTGGTGCTCATTCTGATTGATTATACTATATATCTCCAGCAACATTTTTATGTTCCATGATGCCACTACAGTCCATATATATTTACATTGTAGTTGTGCATCAAGAAAGCCTGAGGTGAGAAACAGATGCATCATTCACAATGGAAGGAATGGAGGAGGTCAATCCATCCCATAACACGATGGTTAGTGATCTTTCACTAAGCTTTAAGTTCTTTCAAACAACATCAAATTATCAATTTTATTGGCACCTAGCTGCAATTTCTTCAGCTTCATATATGTACCATAAAGAAGTCAACACTCAAACAACTAATTAGCATAGAGGTTTTAGATATGAGGTAAGTTGGTAATTGCATGTATTTATTTCCTCATCTATTACTTAAGTTATAGACAGGAAACAACCCCAACAAAACATGCTGCTTTTATACGGTCAAAAATGAACATATGACATGTCTATCCAGAGTTTTTATTTTGCTAGCTTGTTTCTTGGGTTCTATCTTGTTTCCGGGGTTCCAAATGAAGCAAAAGACAATGCATGGAATTATTTACCTTCCATAATATTAATTTCAAACCAAATTTTAAAATTTTTCACCTTCAAATCATGAAAATTTTCAAGGCCTATATAAAATGAGGGTATGATTTTTCTAGGGCTCAATCAATGTACATTATTCCCCTGCACCCTCTTGTAACATAGAACCAACATAAAACAATGTCTAGAAGTTACTTTCTAATTAGGTTAAAAGATCTAGCACTATTTATATCTACTACGTAGAATTTTCATCTTCAATTTCTAAATATAGGTTAGAAAATCTAGCACTATCTATATCCACTATCATACAATTTTCATCTTCAATCCAAATGAAATTAAGGATTTCAAACTTTGTATATGATTCTTTTGATGTATAATTCTTGAAACCAATCTCAAGAGAGTAATTCTCTAGAATTTCCTATGTGAACTCTATGGGTTCATTTTATCCCTCAAGTTCAATAAACATGTATTTCATGTAGGCTTCCTAATCAATTCTTATTTGATTTTACTATTCCTTCCATGATAACTGCAGATGGGAGTGATTGGTGGCGAAGTATCCATGTAGCTTTTAAGAGCAATCCCTTCTGAGAAATAAATCATAAGTCCCATGAATATCAACAAAAATATCTATAATTTGACAAACTTACATATTAGAAATCATTCTCATCAAAAAATCCTTAAGTTCACCCATGAAATTTACATCTGCCTTGTCTAATTGAATAATGTGGGTATAGTTTTTTGTAGGAGTAGCATTAATATTTTTGCAAATAGTATTGGGAATTAAATTAGAAGATTCTCCTTGATCCATTGAATAGTTCCAGACAATATAATTAAATATTTTAAATGTTAGAAAAAGTAGGTGTTTGTGACTTTGATTGTTTGCTTACAACAACAACATTCACAGTAGCTTTCTACTTTGTTTTAGACACCTTTTTTATATCATATTTCTCATAGGTTTCTGCATGTTTCTATTTTACTTCAAATTAGCTATTCTTTTCTGAAGTGAGCAAGGTAATTTCTTGAAGGTCTTCTCTCTGACAAGGAATGCTACAGACATCATTCATGGAGATGTTTTATTTTGTTTTCATGTACTCAATACAACTAAATTCCATGGCTACTATATTCCACTATATTCAATATCAAAGTGACTTTTTTAGCTATTTTAATGGATTAAGAGATAATAGAAATTGAATGAAAATGTGTTTTTCCATAAGCCCCATTATAAAGGTAAACAATTCTTTTGTTTCAAGATTTGGTCATAGAAGTGAAATGAATTTGAGGGGAGACACTAAGCAGTGGAGGCTGAAGAATGGGATATGAAGGGGAGGGTATAATACTAGAATTATTAAAGTGGGGGGTAGATCATTTGGTATATTGTGAAGACAACCATTTTCACTAACAAAGGTATCACATGCAGACTCACATGTTAAAAAGGCCAAACATTTTACAAATTTCTGCTACAATTTACATGATTCAGTGGGGTAAGGATAGACTTGAATGGTTTTCTTATCTCCTTTTATGTGAATTGGGATACTATTGGATGTTATAGATGGAAAGTTGGAGGAAATGAGACAGAGCAGGTGATTAACCTTAATTCATGCATAAGACCTTTAATGACTTACAGTTCATGCACTGGAACGTGAAGGGCTAGAGCTATGGCCACTAGCCCTTTTCCATGATGGAGGTTGCAATCTCAACAAGGGTGTTGCAAAGCTTTGTTTAAATTATGTAAATAAATAGTGTTTGATTTCCCTTGGATTCTTCTTGACTGGCACTAAATTGGAAATTTGGGAAGAATGACAATTTTTAAGATGATATTCACTTCCATTGTTTTTTCAATTCTTTCTAAATCAATGGCTCCAATGTTGGATGTACATTTCTTAATTTCTACTATATAAGTTTGACGTATTCTTGGTGGAGAATTACATGCCATATTATCCTTGTATCATATGCTCTTATAGCTTCGTAGATCCAATTTTAATAGTTTCCATTGTATTTTTCAGAAAAAAGTTGTGTGAGAAGTGCCAAACTAGTCACATGGTCACTGTAACATGAACTTTCCTCAAAACTTGGATTACAAGATTCCATGTATATTTCTAGCAATTCCTGACAATTCATGACACTTCATCAGTAGATGCCAATGTTTTGTTGATGCTCTGCAACATGGTCTAGGATATATATGATGATGGTATTTACAATTAGATCTCCATACATCCAAAGTAGCCAAATGGTAGTGTCATGAGTTTTATCTCTATGACCTTAATGATAAAAATAATGTCCTGATACATTTATGAAGGTGGGTACATAAAATTAATTGTATTGTATTGTTGGAGGTTGTAAGTTGATGGAGATTTCATGTGAATTGATTTTACTTTTGATTGATTGCATGCGAATTGTGATTGTAGGTCCGAATAATCATGGGTTCCATAGCTATTTTTCACACTCAGATAATTCCAAACATTGCAGACTCTATTTTATTATTCCATCGCCTTTAATCTGCTCGTGGAGTGTTTTGGTTTGGTCTTGTTTAATTCCTAATTTGCATCATTATTACACCCAAATGAACAATGTATGCCAGTAAATTATGATATGTTTTCTATTAGGTCAGACAAGTAGGTTAAAGAAATGAGTTATTGTTGTTGAGTTAAAAAAATTTACCTTTGTTTTCTTCCCTTGGATATGAAAATTTTGAATTTGATATCACATTGTAGTTTCAGGCACTAACAAAACTGTAGGTTTTAAGCCTGTACAGAAATTACCTGCATACGAATTCTAAAAAAAGAAAATAAATAATGGAGAGAGAATAAGACATAAAATAGATATAAAGATTTTCCCCTAGATCCCAAAACTGAGACTACCAGATTAATTTTTCATTATTATTCCTTTCAATATATATATACATGCCGAAGCATCCATAAACCCCAATCCATTAACCCTATATTATAACATAACCATAGTTCCCTTGACCGGATCTACAAAATACCATGGGCAGAAAACCAACATGCCTAAAACCATGTGCGAAAACCATGCACAAAACCATAGGTAGGTTTTCCCACCTAATATAGGGTCCAAAAAAAATTTCCCTAGGGCATTGCCCTGGACCTCATAGAGGGGGGGCTACGGCCCCCCTCAAACCCCCCAATAGGGGGCCTTTCGACCCCCTACTGCGCCCGACACAATGAACAAGGGGGGCTATCACCTCCCCATGCGTGGGGCTATTTGTGGAAAGAATATAACACACATCCAACATTCTCGCACTTGTTGTTTTATTTCCATGAGGGACCACATGAGAGCTTAGTCATTTGTCCATCCCTGCAACACCCATTACTTCTCTACACCAAGAAAACTTCTTAGCTCTCACAGAATTTGTCAATGCATCTTTAGCATTATTCAAAGTGTCCACCTTTACTAGCAACACTTTTTTGTCCTCAACTATACCCGTGACAAAGTGATACTAAACATCAATGTGCTTTGTATTTGAATGATAAGCGTGGTTCTTTGCCAAGAAAATTACACTTTGGTTGTCATAGTCTATCCTTATAGCTCGTTGTACTAACCCCATACTTGAACAAAATCTCTGCAACCAAATTGCTTCCTTTCTTGCATGAGTGGTTTCCATGTATTTTTTCTCTGTAGCTAAAGGTGCCACTACAGGCTATCTCTTACTCATCCAATTGGATGCACCTCCAAATAGGTTAAATAGATACCCACTTGTAGATATTCTCCGATTTAGATCTCTAGCCTAGTTTGCATCGACAAAGCCATGGATGTCCAAAACTATATCCAATCCTGATCTTCCTTGGTAGCGTAGACCATAATCACTAGTGCCATGCAAATACCTGAAAAATACGCTTCATTGTTGTCCAATGCTCCTTCCCTGGTTTTGACATAAACCTGCTTAATACTCCCACTGCATGTGCAATGTCTGGTCTAGTATATACCATTACATACATTAGGTTATCGACTGCACTTGCATTTGGAATACGGGACATGTCCTCTTCCTCTTCTTGTGTCTCGGGACATTGTTCAACAAATAACTTCACCTATAGGAATAAGAACCTTCACTAGTTTACTATTCTACATATTAAACCTTTGCAGTATTGTCTCGAGATACTTCCTTTGATTTAACCAGAGCTTCCTTTTTTCCTAATCTTGTTTAATTTCCATGCCAAAATATAGTTTGCAGCACCAAGATCTTTCATCTCAAATTGGAGGATAATTGGGAGTCCAATTCCTGGATAATTTAGTTGTTATTTCTAATCAACAACATATCATCCACATACAAGGCCAAAATAATAACATGGTCACCAATTAATTTAAAATACACATAGTGATCTTCGTTGCTTCTGGTGAAGCCAAGTCCCCATATATATGTATCAAATTTTTGATACAACGTCCTTGGTGACTATTTTAATCCATACAGAGACATTTTTAACCTCCATACTAGTTCTTTCTTACCTTCAACGCAAAGCCTTTAGGCTGCTTCATGTAGATATCTTCTTCTAGATCCCTTGAAGAAATGTTGTCTTCACATCCATTTGTTCTACCTCAAATTTAATCAAAAGCAGCAGAAACAGATAAAAGTAATCTAATGGAAGCTACCTTGGAAATAGGAGAAAAAATATCACCAAAATCAATTCCCGACACCATGGAATAACCTTTTGCTGCAAATCGAGCTTTGTATTTCTCCACCTTTCCTTCTGCATTCATCTTCTTCTTAAACACCCATTTTCTCCTAATGGGTTTCCTTCTAGCCGACAATTCCACCAGATCCCAAGACTCATTTTTGTGCAAAGATGCTATTTCATCAACCATGGCCTCTTTCCAAAGTTTGCCATCCTCTGAATCTAATTCTTCCCTAAAAATTATGGGATCATCATTAGTAATAGATAAAGAAAAATTTAAACAAAAAGTAGCTAGAATATACCTTTCTGGCTGCCTTGTTTCTCAAACTGATCTTGTCACAACTAGAGTTTATGGCTCTTCATTTTCTGATTCCTCTTGTACTGTAGGGTCTGATTCCTCCTCCTTTAGCTCAAACTACATCTTCTTAGGTTCCTTTGGTAGGAATTCATGTTTAATAACATCTTTCACTTCTAAACACCACATCGCAGTTGTACACAACCTTCCTTGTTTACGGGTTCCAAAGCTTATAACCTTTTAAACCATCCTTATACCCAATAAAGATCACCTTTTAGATTTACTATCCAACTTGGTTTTTTTCTCCTTTGGAACATGTACATATGGATCACATCCAAATACCCTCAGATGTGAAAGAGAGGGTTTCTTACTAGTCCATACCTCTTGTGGATTCTTATCTTCCAACGATGAGGAAGGTGATCCGTTGACCAAATAAGATGCAGTCGCCACCGCCTCTGGCCAGAATTCTTGTCCTAACGTGACACCACTAAGCATGCTTATTGCCTTTTCCATCAACATTATATTCATTCCTTTTGAAACTCCATTTTTTTTAGGTTTGTATGGAGTAGTCTTCTTCTGTGCTATACCACACTTCTTACAAAAAACTCCTCAAATTCCTTCTTGGAAAATGCTCCACCATTATTTGTCCTTAGCACCTTTATCTTCTTCTCTATCTGGTTTTCCACCAAAGCCTTAAATTCTTTAAACCTGTCAAAGACTTTAGTTTTCTTCTTGAGGAAATATATCCATGTATTCCTTGAGAAGTCATCTATAAATGATACATAGTACATAGACTTACCTAGTGATGGAACCGACACAAGTGCAAACACATCACCGTGCACAAGCTCTAATATATGTTTTTCCCTCTTAGCACCAGAGGGGAAACTCACCTGATTTTACTTCCCATATACACAATTTTCATGGAAATCAAAATCTAGAGAGAAATTATACATACCTTCTACCATACCATTACCATGAAGTATTCAAAGGCCCTTCTCTCTAATATGTCCAAGCCTTTGATGCCATAGCATGGTTTTTTCTCCAGAGATCACTAGACTTTCTGCTCCACTTTCAGGAATCACTGAATTGTTGCACCCATCAATAAAGATGCTACCTTGAAGCATGTACAAAGTTCCAATCCGAACTCCCCAAATCAATACCAGTGCTCCCCAAACCATCTTGTTGGTATTTTTCTCGAACACTGTTTTTACACCTGCCTCATCCACCTTGCTTACAGAAATCAGATTTCTGGCCAATGCAAGAATATGTAGAATACCCGGAAGTATTATAATCCTTCAACCTTGAAACTTCAACTTTACTTTTTTATGACTAATTATTCTAGCCTTCCTATCATCCCCTGAGAATACATCACCACCATCATATTTATCAATACCCACCTTCATCTGAGGTGGTTTTTGCCTTTGGAGAAGGATCATCATCATATCCCTTTCCTTTCTCAGGAGATTTAGTTCTACAATCCTTTTTGAGGTGACCTTCCTTTCCGCATTTCCATCACACCTTTATAGGTTTTCCTAGAGATTTAGATATCCCACTCGATGATTTATTTTTATTTATATCATGGGACCATCCTCATACATATAAGGAATCACCATTCTGGCCCTACGTATTTTTCTTACTCATCTCCTCAAACAACAAGGATTAGAATATTTCATCAAACTACAAGGCAGTCACATTGCTACCTATTATAACAACGAGACTATCCCACAAATCTGATAGAGAACACAAAAAACTGATGCACTTATATTCATATAATTTTTTTATATCAATAGATAAAAACTACCTTACCATAGTATTAAAGGTGTTTAGATGCTTTTTCACTGAGTCTCCATCCTTCATCCTCAGGTTATACAACTTTTTTCATAGGAACAATTTATTTACCAGAGACTTAGATTGGTACAAAGTCCCTAACTTGTCCCACAAAGCCTCTGTCAAAGCTTCCCCTGATACATTAAACAATATTGAATATAAGATACATAACCATATTATGCTCTTTTCCTTATGATCCAACTTCATCTAGTCTTCAGCTGACATTGTCGTTGGTTTAGTACCCGGATCTACCACGATCCAATGATATTTATCCACCAACAGATCCTCCATCTTGAGTTTCCACAACTCAGAACTCTAACCATTAAATTTATTGATCTCTATCTTTCCACTAGTCACCATCTTCTTTCACCACAAGAATTGATTCCACAGATCTCCCACTGAACAGGGTCTACCATAGGCCTGAGAAAAACCCCTCAGCAGCAAAGGTGTGCCCTAGAATCCAAAAAAAATATAATACCAAATGTAGGTTTTAACCCCATACATAAATTACCTACATACGAATTATAAAAATAGAAATTAAACAATGGTGAGAGCATAAAACATAAAACAGATATACACAAATATTTTCTCCTGGATCCCAAAACTGGTACTACTAGATTGATTTTTCATTATTATTCCTTTCAATGTTAAATAAATATATATACATATCGAAGCATCCATAAACCCCAAAACATCAACCTTGTATTAGAACACAACCATAGTTCCCTTGACTAGAACTACAAAATGCCATGGGAAGAAAGCCATCATGCACAAAACCATGCACAAAACTATACGTAGGTTTGGCCACCTAATATAGGGTCAAAAAAAAATTCCTCGCGCCATTGCCCTGAACCCCGTAGAGGGGGGGGGCTATTGCCCCCCTCAAACCCCCTGACAAGGGGTCTACCACCCCCCCATTGTGCCCAGCACAACGAACAGGGGGGTTTTTACCCCCCATGTGACTCGCCCACGTGTGGGGCTAGTCGTGGAAAGAATATAAAACACACCGAACAAAACAAAAACCAGGGTTTGTTTGTTTTCCTATGTATACATACCAAATGTATGTTGATGAATCTTGAATCTTACGTATTTAATCAAGATATAAATATGATATTGTTGATTATTAGAACCAATTATATTCAACAAAACCTTTAAGTTTCCTGAGAGGTACAAGGGAATCTTAAATTTCAATCCAGCAAGTTGTCCCAACCATGCCCAATAATTTAGATTGTGGATGCCAATTAAGGTTAGGGTGTGAGTCTGGTCCCTGATTGTAATATACTTTGGTATTTTTTTGGTCTGTATTCTGGAATGCTACTCTATGATAGCCAATTTTTTTAGGGGATTCTCTAAATTTGATGAAACTTCTTATTGCAGGTAGTTGCTTTAGGGTTTGGTTTTTGTCATTTATTTTGTACTTCTTGTATGCATTTTTGTAAGTTGGACATATTCAGGATTGTTGTTCATCATATTCGATATATTTTAGCACCCATTCCAGTACAGTTTACACATTTTTCTCCTTTTAAATATTCAACAAGTCGATCCACTGCCAAAATTTGTTAGCAATATTTTCTGACTTTACTCTTACAAAGGACAGCTCTCAATACAAACCCATCGGTTGTACACCTTTTTAACCTATCTTAACCAATGTTTTATTTTTAGTCTTCTCATCCCAAGAACACATATTTTCCCATGACCCCTCCTTTCATGTTGCATCCAACACCAAAATAGATTTGTAAGTCATGGCAACTTATATAGTATGTCGAAGTACTTATGCCTGTAACTTAGTTTTTTCAATAACATATCAATATGTGCCAATCATATCCTTGAATCTTACAAGTTTTCTAAATATTATCTAAACATATTTTCTAGACTTTAAAATCTCCCCCTCTACATGTTTAGCATAAAGTGAATTCTGGATTTAAGACATTTGTGGTATATATATTTATTAGTTACGAGAGAATCCACGGTAAAAACCATTTTCTATCAACATTTCAAATCCCAATCGAGATCCATCATCAAGACTTCTTGAATTTTGATAGTAGAAGAGCTTAATTGAGGGTTTTAAATAGTTATGAGGAGAGTATATTTAAGGATGAGATGATTGTCGGCTTTGTTTAAAAATATTAATTGTTGATTAATTACTGATGAGTTAATTTATTAATTTAAATTATTATTATAATGCTTAATCTTAATATCACTAAACCTTAATAATAGTCTTAATAATTAATAATTAAGGTAGTAATCATTATTATAATTATTAGTAATTATTAAACTAATAAATAAGAATTTAATATTTAATATATGTTAGTCTAATATTATTAATTATAAATTAGAATGTGAAATATGTGAAACGTTGACAGAAAATAGTTTTTACTATAAAGTGAATTATTCATCCAGAATTAGAAGAATCTAGGTTTTTGAGTTTCAAATGGATCTATGTAGAATCATTTAAGTTGGATTACCGGACTCCATCTCATGAACATATCTCACCTAAATTCACCCTCTTTGGTAAGGAATGTGCTAGACAATCTCATTTATGGATTTGTAGGCTTGTAGAATTGAATTTTTGCATTGATAGTTTGGCTAAATGGAAAGATGGATAGGCTTGTTCAAGTGTATGAAAATGAGGTGAGGATATACTATGAAGTGGGATGAAAATTTAGGACAACAGTTCACCTCAAGAGTTTGATCGACACCATTCCTATTGTATTCAAGGTGCACACTTCTACTCCTGATAATGTTTTAGTCAAGCCTCCCAATGGATTCATATCCCACACGATGATTTTTCTTTTGAAATAATATTAAGTCCATTGAAGGATATCCCATAGGATTTCCCTTGTTCAAAGGATATATTTATTATAAATATTGCATTGGAAACTGACTACAAAATGGATGGAAATGACTTACTAGATAAGGTGCCAAATGACTGGTTTTCATTGCGGAAAAAACAGGTTCTTGTAGATGCCAAGCTGAGGTTGTTTACATTGGAGGCTTCTTGCTTCGCCATATAGTTGCTAAGGGTGATGTATATTATGTAAAACAAATACTTAAAATACATAATTGTTGTAGCCATGTTGATGAGGAGGGTAGAACAACATTGCATATTGTTTTAGCAAGTGGATATTATGGGATGTTGAGAACGTTGTTGAATGCACAAGAAATTTGTTTCAAGATTTGGTTACAAAAGTGAAGTGAATCCGAGGGGAGACACTAAGTAGTGGAGGATGAATAATGGGATATTAAGGGGAGGGTAGAATACTATAATGATTAAAGTGGGAGACAAAGAATTTGGCATTTTCTGAAGACAACCCTATTCACTAACAGAGACATCACATGCAGACTCACATGCTGAAAAAGCCAAACATTTTACAATTTTTTGCTACAGTTTACATGATTTAGTGGGGTAAGGATAGACTTCAATGGTTAGTTATCTCCTTTTATGTGCATCAGGAAACTATTGGATGCTATAGATGGAAAGTTGGAGGAAATGAGATAGAGTAGGTGATTTGTTAAAAATTGCTACAAGAAATTCCAATTTAATGTTTCCTTGAATTAAATTGTGAATTAAAATTGTAATTTTATTCTCATAGCAACTGGTAATAGTTAATTAAGTTAAATTGACTTAATTGACTTAGGAAATTTGAGTTGGAAGTCTATCTAGAGTCACGTAGAGTGATATTGAAATTTTAGGGGCTCAGGTTGAGTTATTTGGAGTTGTAATTAGTCAGTTTATCAATGTTATAGTCAGTTAAACCAGTTCTAACTGTTGGAGGAACTAGTAGAGGTCTAGTAGTGGAGTAGTGCACCATTGCATCACTGGTACCGCACTAACTAACTGAAGATTCACTCGTAAATAACTCATGCATGTCAGTTTAGAGGAAGACCTAGTTGATATTAGAGTGGAGGGAAAATGTACTATCAGTTGTATAATTTTCCGAGTTGTACAGATGGTGCATTCAATTAGTTGAGGACCTATGTTTAGATTGCATGGTTATGGACGAAGGATTTCCAAATTAAATGTGGGCTAATTATCTCAATAATTTCACAAGAAAGTAGGGACTTGGTAGGAAGTATAATTGGCTAAGTATTGGCTTGAGATGGCTTGTGAGGTAGAGAGTTAGATCATACTTGTGCATTGATTGTTCTAGTGTGAACATGCATTGTATTTTATTTTTAGATATTCTCGTTAATTCAATATAGATAGTTGGGGTTTTCAGCAATTGCTTTCCCCAAAGAAATATTGTGTTATGTGAAATTGATATTCTTCATGTTTCTACTTATTATTTTCATCGATCATTTTTTGTTTCTATTGAGAAGAGCAGAGTAGATTCTTGTCTTATTTTTTAGTATATCACATGAATTGTTTAATCTACAAGTAAAACTATACATGGTATCAGAGTTGAAGACAATATAGAAGAGGAGATTTTGAGTTTGTTGTGCAGGTGAAAATCAAATTTGTAGTTATACTTCAAATCAACAATATGTCTTTCTACGGGTTGCAACTTGAGTATGCCTTGGAAGGCAGCTTAAATTACATAGCATGGAAGGACATGTTGGAATAAGTGCTGGAAGGAAATGGCCTCAAGGAATTCATTAATCAAGAAATTACTAAGCCTCCAACATCGGATGCTAAAGATTTGGCTAAATGGAGAAAGTGTGTGGAAAAGGCGAGGTGGATTATCCTTGAGGGAGTTCAATATCATGTTGTCTCGAGTCTCCATGGTAAGGAAACTCCATACTCAATGTGGAAGGCATTAACAGACCTGCTTCAAAACAACACTGACCATAGGAAGTTGGAACTGAAGGAAAAACTTTGAAAGATCAAGATAGAGAAGGACAACTCTATTATGAGGTACTTGACCAAGTTCAGTCAATGTTATGATGAGCTTGGAAGCATCGGGATTACTATTATTGAGGACGATATGGTGAGCCTAGCTCTTCTAGGACTTCCCAAGAGTTGGGATGGTTATCAAGGCTCTGTCAATGGGAGGGAGAAGCTACCAGATCGGGAACAACTGTGGTCGGATTTGGTACAGAAAGAGATTCGGAGGAACACCAAAGATGCATCATCATCAAATACTGATGATGAGGAAAATTGTGCCTTAGCGGGTAAGGCAAAGAAAGGGAAAGTGTCCTATTAAAAATTAGATTCTTATCATGGAAGAAAGAAGAAGGACATGTTGAGAGTCATGTGCTTTCATTGTCATGAGTTGGAACATTTTGCTACAAATTTTTTGCTCAACAAGTCCAAGAAGAAACCCTCAAGAGGAGTGGTAGGTGAGTCTCTTGCCTCACAATTTGAAATAGACTTTACCCTCATGTATGGTGTCATCCATGATGGGTATTGTATGGTACCTATATAGTGGAGCTTATTTCCGCAAGACTAGTAACAAGGAGCTCTTCACTAACTTGGAGGAGAAGGATCTCTAGATGCATATCAATATAGGTGATGATGAGAGGTATAGTGCTACCGAGCTTGGTACAGTTACCTTTTGGAGGGATTTGGGTGCTCCCCTCACTTTGGTAGATGTTATGTATGTTCCTTGAAGAAGAACTTGGTATATGTTTCCATGTTGGAGGATAGAGGCTACAATGTGATATTTAGTAAGGGAAAGGCATTCCTTCATCACATAGCCACAGGAAAGGTAAAGAGGATAGGGATTTAGGTGAATAATCTCTACAAGTTGGAGGTAGAAGATTATGTTTACTTGATCACAAAAGTAGAGAAGGTACAAAGCCAAGACATCGGTGAGTTGTGGCACAGGAGGTTGGGTCACTTGCATCATGGCGCTTTGAAAATCATGCAGAAAATTTCTATTGGTCTTCCTAAAGGTACACGAGAGCAAGTTGACACATGTAAAGGGTGTACTTTGGGAAAATTCACCAAAGGTTCCTTTCACGACAAAGATAGTCAAGCATAGGCAACCCTCATTCGAGTCCATTCAGATGTGTGTGGACCATTCTCGACAACATCCATGACCAAACATAGTTATTATGTTATATTTGTTAATTAAAGCTCAGACTTTTACAAAGTTTTGTGAATTTAAAGAATTGGTCGAGAAAAATATTAGCAAGAATATTAAAGCTCTTAGGAGTGATAATGGTGGAGAGTATGTGTCAAATGAGTTTAAAAACTTCTGAGTGGTAGAAGGCATTCGATGAGATTTGATAGCACCTCATAACTCATAGCAGAATGGGGTGGCTAAAAGGAAGAATAGAAGCATAGTAACGAAAACATGGGCAATGTTGCATGATAAGGGCCTACCAATACACTTGTGGGTTGAGGCATGCAACACAACTGTTTATTTTCAGAATAGAAGCCCTCATCGAATTATTTGGATGAGTACACGAGAGGAGGATTTCTCAAGGAAGAGACTAGATGTGGGTCACTTCAATATTTTTGGATCATCGGTATATTTTCACATGACCAAATATGCAAAAAATAATCTTGAGCCAAAAACATATTTGGGGATAGGTGTGGGGTACACTGATACACCTCACAACTATCAAGTGTACCTGTTGACCAGTAGGATGAGAGTGTTTTCGAGGCATGTAAAATTCAATGAAGAGAAGGGCATGAGATGTTCCCTTGAGAGGGAGCTTTAGCTACATGAAGTTGAGGAGATTTTAGCTCATAAGCATGAACCTTATATTGATGTCGAGCAGGCACATGCATAGGATCCGAGACATCACTCAAGTAGATTCTTCCAAAAATAGGAGAAAGCACACCAAAGAAGCTGATAGGTTATTTCATGATGTAAGAGAGAATGTGGGAGCACCGACATCACATCATAGGCAGAGTAGGTCACCTAAGAGGTACACTAGATACATGGCTCTTATGAGCGGATGTGTTGAGACAAAGCCATTTTCTTTTGAGGAGTTAGTGGAGCAACTAGTTTGGGTTGATGCCATGGTTGAGGAGTATGAATCCATTGTCAGCAACAGTGTTTGGGATGTGGTCCCAAGACCAATAGACAAGTTAGTGTTGAGTTCATGATGGATTTACAAGGTAAAACAAGGAAAGTATGGTAGTGTGGAGAAAAATAAGTCTAGGTTCGTGGCCTAAGGAATTTCTTAGGTGGAGGGGATTGATTACAATGAGACCTTTGCTCCTTTTGCAAGGTAATCATCAATCAGATCCATTTTTGCATTGTCAGTGCTGATGGGTTGGAAGATACATCAGATGGATGTAGAGGTAGCCTTCCTTAATGGCATGATTGAAGAAGAGGTTATATTCAACAGCCTTAAGGTTTTGAGACCTTTGACTGAGAGTCTTATGTGTGCAAACTCAAGCGAGCATTGTATGGGCTAAAGTAAGCACCCCGTGCTTGGTACACTAGGATCAATAGTTACTTCACCAGGTTGGGCTTCACCAAAATTGAAGCAGATGTGAACCTTTACCATATGGTGGTTGAAGGTAAATTGTTTATTGTTTTATATGTCAACAATTTGATTATGACAAGTGATGATAAGATGATAAAGTCTTGAAAAGAGAATCTTGCAAGAGAGTTCGAAATGAATGACTTGGGGCTCATGCACTACTTTCTAGGCATGGAAGTATGGCAAGGTGATGGGGAGCATTTTGTGTCTCAGGGAAAGTATGCCAATGAGATACTGAAAAGGTTCCACATGGAGGAAGGAGGATGCTACTTCCAGTGAAGTAGTGGAAGCTACTATTTATAAGAAGCCTGTGGGTTCACTCATGTATTTGGTGAACACATGACAAGATGTGCTATGTAGTTAACTAGCTTAGTCGAGTGATGATTAATCCAACCAAGTTGTATTGGAAGGCGACCAAGCATGTGTTGAGATACCTCAGAGGCACTACTTAGTATGGCTTATGGTACATATGAATAGAGGGAGTGAAGCTTTAAGGTTTCACCAATGAATATTGGGTAGGGAGTCAAACTAACAGGAAGAACACATCAGGAGGGATCTTCAGTATTGGTTCAACAATTGTTTCTTGGTACAACAAGAAACAAAGATCAGTTGCACTCAAGTCAGTAGAGGTAGAGTACATGGCTGCTAGTCAAGCAACTTATGTGGCCATATGGATGAGGAAGATTCTGGTTGGTTTGTTTGGTCATCAAATGGATCAAACTATGATTTACTGTGACAATCATAGTTGTATCAAACTCTCTGAAAATCTAGTTTTTCATGATCTGTCTAAGCATATTGATATCTTGTATCATCATCTTCGAGATTGTGTGCAAAGGAGGATTATGTTGTTGGAGTATATTCCCATAGAGGAGCATGATGCAGATATATTGAAAAAGGAATTATTAAAATGAAAATTTGAGTTTCACAGAGACAGGATTGGGATAGCTAATAATCCATTTCTTGTTGAGAGGGAGTGTTAAAAATGGAAACAAAAATTCCAATTTAATTTGTCCTTGAATTAATTGTGAATTAAAATTGTAATTCTATTCTCATAGCAACTTGGAATAGTTAATTAAGTTGAATGGACTTAATTGACTTAGGAAATTCGAGCTGGAAGTATATATAGGGTGATGTAGAGTGATCCCTAAATTTTAGGGGCCTAGGTTGAGACCTTAGAGTTGTAATTAGATAAATCAGTCTAACTAAGTTATAGTCAATTATACTAGTTCTAACTATTGGAGGAACTAGTACAGGTCTAGTAGTGGAGTATTTCGCTAGTGCATCACCAGTACCACACCATATAATTGAATATTCAATCATAAATAACTCATGCATGTTAGTTCAGAGAAAGACCCAATTTACATTAGAGTGCAGGGACAATGTATTATCAGTTATATAATTTTCTGAGTTGTAAATATGGTGCATGCAATTAGTTGAGGACCTATGT
This sequence comes from Pinus taeda, assembly GCA_000404065.3. Taxonomy (NCBI): domain Eukaryota; kingdom Viridiplantae; phylum Streptophyta; class Pinopsida; order Pinales; family Pinaceae; genus Pinus; species Pinus taeda. The sequence continues at coordinate 5,779 of APFE031220652.1, read as the reverse complement.
TTGGATTGCACAGTTATGGAGGAAGGATTTCCCAATTAAATTTGGGCTAATTCTCTCAAGAATTTCACAAGGAAGTAGAGGAGTAGCAGGTAGCACAAATGTCTAAGTGTTGGCTAGAGGTGGCCTGTGAGGTAGAGAGTTAGATCATACTTTTGCAGGGATTGTTCTAGTGTGAACAAGAATTCCATTTTCTTCTAAGATCTTCTGGCTAATGCAATACTGATAGTCAAGGTTTTTAGCAGTTGCTTTCCCCAGAGAAATATTGTGTTATGTGTGATTTATATTCTTCCTCTTTTTTCTTATTGTTTTCATCGATCTTTTTGGTTTCCGCTGAGAAGAGTAGAGTAGATTCTTGTCTTATGTTTTAGTATATCACATGAGCTATTGAATCTACAAGTAAAGATATACATGATTAACTTTAATTCATGCATAAGACCTTTAATGAATTACATTTCACGCACTGGAACATGAAGGGCAAGAGCTATGGCCACTAGCCCTCTTCCATGATGGAGGTTGCAAGCTTGGAAACAATGTTTCAAATATTTGTTTAAATTATGGAAATCAACATAGTTTGATTTCCCTTGGTTTCTTCTTGACTGGCACTAAATTGGAAATCTAGGAAGAATGACAAACTTTAAGATTATATTCACATCCAAAGTTTTTTCAATTCTTTCTAAATAAATGGCTCCGATGTTGGATGTACCTTTCTTAATTTCTTTTAGATAATTTTGAAATCTTCTTGGAGGGGAATGACATGTTAGATTATCCTTATATCATATGCTCCTAGAGCCTCATAGATCCAAGTGAAGGCATCCCTATACTATCTAACAAATTGCATCTAAGCCACTATTTCTACTTCTTAACAACAAGTTCTAAGGTTGATGTTCTAAATATATTATTTCTATGCCCAAATTAATCGGCTCACAATTCATAGTAGAATTATTTGTTTTGACACTTACAGATTTTCTAGATCTACTCCTTTGGGAATTGAATTTTACCTTAAATTTCCCATACCATCTTGAAAAATCTCCATAGCTTTTGAATGCTCTTCATCATCTATTTCTACATTCTTAAACATGACCCCACTAATCAAAGAATTGGATAATCTATTGATCGTCACTGAACACCCACAAGTTCGTGACATTGTTTGGGATTAAAGGCTTAAAAAGGATTTCATTAAAAATATATTGGTAGAATATTATCTAATGGATCTAACCTAGAAGTAACTTTAGCTAGAGTGTTTACAACTAAAATATTACATTGAGGAATGAACACAATACTAAAAGCATAAATTCAGTAATCAAGATTCGTACCTTAGATTGGCAATTCTCCAAATGAAGAAAAAGAAAATGCATGGAATTCTTTACCTTCCATAATATTATTGTAAAACCAAAACTTTTAAATGTTTCACCTTCAAATCAAGAATTTTTTCAAGGCCTATAGGAAATAATGGTATGCTTTTTTAATGTACAATATTCCCCTACACCCTCTTGTAACATAGAACCATCATAAAACAGTGTATAGAAGTTAGTTTCTAATTAGGTTAGAATATCTAGCACTATCTATATCCACAAATAGAACAAATTTATGTGGACTTGAATATATTATTTAGGATGATGAAAGCAGTAGGATATGTCCCCAGTACAAAATTTGTTTTGAGTAATGTGGAGGAGGAGAAGAAAGAACGGGCTCTTTGTTACCATAGTGAAAAATTGGCAATTTCGCTTGGGCTCATCAATACATCACCAGATACTGTGATTATAGTTATCAAGAACCTTAGAGTCCGTGTTGACTTCCACTCTACAATAAAGTTCATATCTAAGATTGTTGCATGAGAAATTGTTCTAAGAGATACAAACTATTTCCATCATTTCAAGGATGGGTAGTGTTCTTGTGGAGATTACTGGTGATGTCAAGTGAAAAAAATAAAGTCAAAGCATGTATGGTCTAGGGGAAAAGGAAGGGCATTCGACATAGTTTTTAATTACCATTGTCTTGTGCTCAAATATAGATCAGTGGAATATGTTTGACATCTCTTCTACTATATGTGGTGTTATCACTTAGAACTAAAAGTTTGATGCATATAATTGTCTGTCCTAGTCTGATGACAAAGGTCTGCGTTAAAGTTGATTTCATTTTATTTTTCTCACTTAGGATTTGGAGTTTTAAAGGTTTTTAACTTAAATCATACTCCACTCCTATTGGTTCTCCTCCACCCATCATTATTCCATAGTCATGTCTTGTCTTATCCGAGTCACCGTGTCTTTTAGTGATTTCGTAGTGTAATCTCATTTGCCCATTTCGCAATGCAATCATGGTCTAGCAGTTTCGCAACGCGTCATGATTAGGCAGTTTCGCAATGCATCATTAAAAATTATAACTAACAGCGCTGCGAAATCATGGATTCGTGCATTTCGCAACGAATCTTTCCCGAAATGTCAAGTCCGTAGGTGAGTCATCATTCGTGTCTACTCATGTCAGTGTGTGTACCGCTTGTATCATGTCTGAATGTTCATTTTCCACTACTCCACCAATAGACTGTTGATATGCACAGAAATATCATTCCCAAGAGATTTTACCGTGCATAGACCTTAATGATGGTCGTAAGTGCTACATGAGTGACCAGTCTGCCTGATTATGCATTGAAGCGTTTCAATTTGAATTTCAAGCGAGGTTGATTTCAGGCGAGCCTGATTACAAGCGAGGCTGAATTGAAAAAGGAGCTGAATCACCATCCCGACCGGAGCTGTTAGAATTTGGGTGTGAAGATATCAAAGTAAAAATGGAGAGAAAAGAGAACAGATCCGGTAAATGTCATAGGAATGAACCTGAAGGCCTGGACATAGCGTTGAGGGATGAAGGCGTGAAGAAAGCGTTCAAAGATGTCGGGTGCTGGAACTTTTGCAAAAAACTACAAGGAGGACACGCACAGGTAACTAAGGAATTTGCGCTAAACTTCACTGGTTTAAATTCAAAGATAGCCATGCTAGAAGTACAGGTTTCTCCAGAAGTAATAGCTGCTGTAACAGAGATCCCAAGAGGACAGGAAGAATGGCTTAAAAATTTTAAATTTGATATGAATCCTTGTAAGGAGTTTTTAAAGGAGGCATATGTAAATGAAGACCTAACAAAATTAGTGCCCATACATTATGTCAAGGAGCATTATGCTCTTCTTCTCACCTGCATACCGAAATATTTGACCTGTGAAGGACGGTACAATAAGGTCTATTCTTACCATTTTACACTGCTCTTGCATTTCACCGGGAAAGTCTCCATAGACATTCCTTTTTATCTATTTCACAGTTTGAGTAAGATGTGTGATAAGGTGCAGCTGAGGAAAGAGGATTGTGAAACCTCTTTATTTCATCATGGTTTGATTAAGTTGCTAGTTTTAGATGGCCTCCAAAAGATAAGCAGAGACTGGAATTCGTTTATTTTCATGGCTGGATTCCAAAGCAAGACTGGTCTTACTCCACAACCATGCAGAGAATTCACCATAGTTGAGATTCAAAAGGAAGTAAGAGCTAAAAAGAAAACCAAGCCACAGCTACAAAAACCAGTGAAGCCACTAATCATTCAAGAACAACCTCAGAAATCATCAAAGGAAAAAACTCAGAGTAAGAAAGCTGTACCCGAAACAAGCAGATCTGAAGCAGTCTCAAGGGTAAGGACAAGAAGCAAAATAAATAAGGAAAAAGGTAAAGCTGTAGCTGTTGAAGAGAGCTCAGTGTCTAAGGCAAGCTTGAATGATTTATTACAGGCCATTGAATTAGAGCAGTCTAAACCAGTTCAAATTGATTTGACACAGTCACCGCAAGAAAGTATTAAGAAAACCAAGGCCTCAAAAAGGCTTAAATTTGATGAGACAGCTCAGGAATTTATTTTTAAACCTAGAAGACCTATGACAAGAAAATTCCAGCAAGCATAGGAAGCACTGCCCAGAACAGAGGAAACAGGGGAAGGGACACAACCTTGGCAAAAGAGCAGCACAAGTGAAACAGTCATCACATCTCAAGGAGATTACGTAGCAGCCATGAAGAGCCAAATAGAAGCAGCTGAAGATGAGATTAACCAACTGAAGAAAGCTGATAGAGACCTGAAGGCACAGCTACGCAAGTTACCTACTAAATGAATTTTCTTTTCAGGAAAGGTTTTGTTCCAAATTTTTGTTAATTTTGCTTAGTCTTATCATTTTGAAGACATGTAAATCCCTGCTACACATGTGAAAAATCAAAGGGAGTTTTTGGCAATCAAATGATTAGGTGATAAAAATCTCGGGTCAAAAGCAAGTTGTTTTAAATAATTCAGCAGTTTCGTAGCGTGCTACGAAACTGCTGTAGGTGATGATTTTAACACAGACAGGCAGTTTTGTATTATGAACGGGAATTTTGAAAGAGAGACACCTAAAGGGTATGAAAGACATCAGATGGAGCTACCATAGCCATTTAGATCAAGACAGGTGTACATTTAAAAGGTGGAATATTTTAACCCGAGTTTAAATGACTGTTATAAAGCCTCTTTATCACCGTTTCAAAAGATATTAAATAATTTGCATAAAAGGAACTTTTGCCTGCACACATGTCCATCAATGCAGCCTACAGCACATCAAGAATGTGGAAGTGTTCCATATTTTGGGTTATTAAAGGCTAGAAGACATGTTGTTATACATTCGAGCAATTTAAGGATTTTTGGAGCCGAGAAGCAAGGGACATCTCCTAATACTACTGGGCAGTTAAAGATTCAGCGTTCAAGGTCAATATGGCATATTAAACATCCAGCTCATCCAAATCTAAAAAGGACCAGGTGTCAAAGAACAAGGAGAAGCCACCATTGCATGGAAAATGGAGTTAGAGTCATAGTTAATTTAGAACTTTTTAAAGTTCCAGTCAGCACTTTATTGTATTTAATAGTCAGTTAAATATCTGATAGGTGTCATTAGAGATAAGGATCGAGTTATTAAATTCCCCTCATGCTGGAGGAGGAAGCTCGAATTAGTTAGAATAAGGATTCTATATATAGCTGAAACAAAAATGTAATGAGGGTTGGAAAAATTATAACAGAGGACTGTTTTAGCTTATGTAAAGACCATTTTCAGTAATATAAGTTATCTGTTTTTTCTTCTCAGGATTCATGAAGGATTTTCATGTTCAGAATGTGTGATTTGTTTTTTCCTTAATGTCTTTTACAGTTGCATGGATGTGTAATCACTCAGAATTCACTAATTGTGCTCTGATTTCCTGTATGCATTTATGAACTGTGGTTTTGTGTGAGTTGTGTTCTGAACATCTAAATGCTAAGTGCCCTGACTTCTATGAAAAGGCAGCATCATTGTTTACTGAAGTATGATTGACTCCATAGGCCCAATGGAAACTTATGTAATGTTTATCCAGCCATCAAATTTGTTAATATTATTCCACAAGAGTTAGCCATCTTATTATAAGTCAAAATCAACAACCCTTTGAGAGATCCCTCTCAGGCTAAGGAGGCTAAGCCTTAGTCAAAAGATTGGTTTGAAATAATTACTTGAAGTCTTCCTGGTCTGCAACCTTCCAGGGTCTGATTTTGAGATAACATTTTGGTGCGTCTGCCGGGAGCCTGAAATCTATTCATTCCCGAAATTAAGAGGCTAAACTTCTGAAGGTAGCAGGAGCTCAGACATCTTTTCGAGGTTGCAAAACTACCTTGGCGACTCCACACATCAAATAACAAATTGGAAGGTGACTCCACTGCTAGAAGATCAGTAGCTTGATGAAGTTCCAAGATGAGTTCCACTGCAAGA